>JAUUDW010632340.1:0-11238 GCA_032361385.1 Panulirus guttatus
ACGTACGTGTCCAAGCACGCGTCCTGTTTCCATAGGCTCACTGGCGTACACATGTAAGCACACTCTCTCACTAACACGTACTTGGACATATTTCGGTGGTGTTATGTGCACGTACGTACATCTCTGTTGACTCATCCACCCTTTCCCTGCTCCCTCATCCTTCCAACTTCCTCTCTCATCCACCTCATCGTTGTTCTCATATCTATTTCCTTCCTGCTTACTCATCTACCACCCTCATGCTTTTTATTCATCAACTTCCCTACTCTCTCATCCACTACCTTCTTACTCTATCATCCAGCACCTTCTTGCTCTCTCATCCAGCCCCTTTAGGCTCTCTCATCCATCTCCTTCCTTCTCTCTCATCCATCCTCTTACTGCACTCTCATCCAACCCCTTACTTCTCTCACGTCCACCTCCGTCTTGCTCTCCCACCCATCTCTTTCCTGCTCTTATATCCACTAACTTCCTATTCTCTCATCCACCAACTTCCTGTATTCGCATCCAACCCCTTTCTTGTTCTTTTATCCACTGACTTCCTACACTGTCAGCCACCAACTTGGTGGTGTCTCATCCACCCTTTCTCATGCACGTGTAAGCATCAGCTCCCCACCACACAACATAACTAACATACAAAGTCAAGAAAATGATGGAACGTTTATATGAGGCTCTGTAGCGTCTAACTGAACCAACTCACTGGATAGATAGTAGGTACATAGGCGGATAGGTATAGATAGATGACTAGATACATTCAGAAAGATAGATAGATAGATATATTGATAGATAAATAGATAGATAGATAGATAGGTAGATAGATAAATAGAAAGATATACAGTCACAGATAGATAGACATAGAATACATAGATAGATAGATAAATACATAGGTGGAAAGTTAGGTAGATAGACAGATTACTATATAGAAAAATAGATTTGGTATTGTATTTGACGTATGATATCGGTGTAGTCTTAACTTCCTAGAGCTTTTGTTGACAACCATTACAGCCAACACCCCCAGCACTGGTAAGCATCCTCATCCAGTTAATCAATTGGTAGACAGGCGTGTGCCTACTGAGTCCTTCACGCTTACCTCCGGTGAAGGTACCCAAGACTTCGTCCCCAAACATCTCGAGCACAACGACTGTACGTACGACCCCTGAGAACGACGGTGCGACCCTTGAGTACGACAGTGCGACCCTTGAGCACGACGGTACGACCCTTGAGCACGGAGGCGCAACTTTTGAACTGCGACATAGCCGTTCTCAAGCACACCTCCTTGAACATGACGATACAACCTTTGAGTACAATGATGGCCAGTTGTCTGACCTCATCCTTAAGGGTCAGGTACAAGGCCAGGCCATTAATACCCAAAGGTCACGCCGCAATCCGGAAGGGTCGTAACGTCGTGCTCAAGGGTCGCACCGTGTGCTCAGAGGTCGCAGCGATGTGCTTTTTTTTTATGTAGAAGGCTCCAATCACGGACAATAGTCCATATCAAGGCCGGGCCCTAAGTGACAAATAGAGAGAATTAAGAAACGGGAAAAAAGACAGGGAAAGTATTTACGAATTTTTGAGAAAGTGAAAAACCTGTCTTTAAAATGAGCCAGGTAATAGTTATTGGGAAAGACATGAGAAGGTAGAGAGTTACAAAGCATCGACGTTTAGGGAAAGAAGCAGTTATCAAAACGGCACACCCTTGAGTTGCCGATGGCCATACAATTATCATGTGACCCAGCAGCTTACCGAGTATTGCGTGGTCTAGCTAGTGGTGGGGGCACACAAGCAGCCAGCTCTCGGGAGCAAAAGCCAAAGTAATACCTATAGAAGAGGGAAAGTGAACCAACAATGCTTTTAGAGGAAGTGGATCATCTTTTGTAAGAGGTTGATACCTTGGACTACTTTCGACTCAACTCTGTCAAGTAAGGATGCAGAGCTAGAACCACCCCAGATTTTAGAGCAGTGCTCCACACAAAGGCGGATCAATCCTTTGCATAAAAGTAGCACCTGTTCGGATACTAAGAAATTTTGACACCTGTGCAGGACACCCAGTTTCTTAGAGGAAGACTTAGATATATCCGCAAAGAGGGTTTCCAAGAGAGAGTGGAAGTTATAGTAATATACCAGTTATGTTTATTAAGTCAAGAAGTGGAATCAGAGAGCCGTCGAAGAAGAGAAGAAAGTTTTTAGTGGTTTGTGTTGATGCTATTGTGTTGTTCTGAACTTGATCTGTTGTGTTGGCGCTGGTGTGTTGGTTTAGCATTGTTGCTGTCGTTTGACGTGCATCTGTTTGTGCTACTGTATTGTGTTGGAACTGGTGTTATGTAATTACCAATTTGTACGGGAGGAACATTTACGCGAGTGGAGCCCCATCTCTTGAAAATTCTGTCGTACAACATCTTAGATTCATTCATGCTGCCAGCGTTACCAAGTTCTCAAGAATCTTATTACATTCGTCCACCTCTTTTACACCGTAAAAATACTTCTTTTAACTTTCTTGCTGATCTTCATGCACGCTTCTGCTTGTTTTGTCATTGCATATCTTACACTTCACGTCATCGATTTGTTTTGAAAATCTAAAAGTTATGATCAGGTCATTCTTCTCTCCTCCAAGGTGGGTGAATTTACAACATTTTTTGGCATGACGTGTTCTGATGATGTGTTATGTTGATACTGTGCTGTGTTTTGTTTGTGTTCCGTATCATCGCTAATGTGTTCTCCTGGCGTCCGTGTGTTCCGCTGGTACTGTTGTGTTCCGCCAGTGCTTTTGTAACGTGCTGGTGTTTTGTGTTCTGTTGTTGCTAGTATGTTGTGAGTTGTTATGTTTTGTTCGTGCTTGTGTGTCGTATTACCTACGGTGTGTGGTGTCAGTGTTGGCGTGTTATGCTACAGTTGTTGTATCGTGTTGGTGCTTGTATTTTTGTTTTGCTCCCGGTGTTTTGCGTTGATTAAGTTGTTTGTGTTGTGCTGGTGTTGATATCTTGTGTTAGGGTTGCTTAGAGGTAGTGACGTTATGTTTTGTATCTGTGTTACTGTGATGTTTTGGTTGTGATGTGTTATATCAGGGTTGTGGAGTGATGGGGGTTTTGCGTTTCATTTGTATTAAGTTGCTGCTACTGTAATGTTTTGGTGGTAGTGTGTTGTGTTGGTGCTGGTGTGTTGCTTTGGTGTTGGTGTGTGCCAACTGTGCTTGTACTTTTGTATTGTGTTGATGCTGGGACCTTTTGCTTCCGCTTGTGTTGGTGCTGTTATGTTGTGTTCGTGCTGATATGTTGTGCCGGTACTAACGTGCTGTGTTGGTGACGGTATCTTGTGTTGTTGGAGATGGATTGCTTTGGTGCTGGTGTTTAGTATTGGTGCTTGTGTATCATTTTGGTGCTAGTGTGTTACGCTTCTGCTTTTGTGATGAGCTGATTCTGGTGTGTTGCGTTGGTGCTATTGTGTTGTGTTGGTTCTGATGCGTTGTGTTGAAGCTGTTATGCTGTGTTGGTGCTGATTGTTGCATCAGCTGACAGTGGTTTACTGTAAGGACTGTATGGTGTTAGTAATTAGGAAGCAGAGTTAAATTCCTCGGTGACAGTTTACGACGACTGAGTTTAATTAGAGTGAAATTCAGAGAAAATATACAAATGTTTATGAAGGTGCCACATTGACCGTGTTGTGGATGATAATCTCATCAAATGCATCTAATAAGTGATCCATAACAGGATTAAATCTCATGTAACCAAAAGTTGAATGTTAGGCAAAGGAAATGAAAAAATAGAAAGACTTATGACAGATCCGGACGACAAATTTGTACACTGACCAGACATAATCCTGTTGCAGTTACCGCGCGTCCTACGCCACGCAATCCTGTCATGAATCCAACTCACGATCCTCACAATCACACTCTGGTCAACACGTCTCAAAGTACACCAACAAATGTGTTTATTTGTTTGCTTCCCTTTTCGAAGTCGTCAATTTTTCTATTCATCGACAAATGCGTACACTTACGAGACATATGCGGCAGTCAAATGTAGAAATGATAAAAAACTCTTTATGAGATTTAGTTAAAGACTTACAAAAGTACCAAATTCTGGTGAATCATTAGCTGGGGCTGGGAGCAAATTGTTTTTTTTATTACCGGGTGACACCTGCAGTTTGTTGAATGTTCAGGACGGCACAAATGTTGTCCCTGTACTGCAATAAAAGCTTTTTTCAGGGAAAAAAATTCAATCTTTTATTTTTGGTGTTAAAACGTTTGGACAATAAATCTATAAACATTAGTGGATGATCATGTATACAGTGGATGATCATGTATTCAGTGATTGATCATGGATTCAGTGGATGATCATGGATTCAGTGGATGTTCATGTATTCAGTGTATGATTATGTATTCAGTGGATGATCATTTACAAAACAGTATAATAACTGAAGAAGGAGTCAAGAAATGGAGAAGAACAGACGGCTGAGTTTGGTTTATGTTAACAAAAGTATGAATAAATATATATAGCATTTCATCAGGACGTGATTGTCCATATATGCCATCTTGGTGATACCTCTGAAAGAAATATGATCTGTACATATTTGATGCATTGAAACCTGGGTTGAAAATGTTGATAATATCAGTGATATCAAACGATGGGTCTAGTATTATGTCGGAGTTTAAGATCAGGTTAATTCTACTCCAGAAACTCCTAAAGCTTTCATAAATACTGACTACATGGTTGGAGAGTCAGGGATTGATTCGCACGATGATTTCCTGCGATGATTCACTTTCAACTTTCTGTTGCATTAATGTTGTTTTGAAAGGAAACAATATACAATACCTATTGATATAAATCAGTATTCAAGTTCTACGTTTTCTTGGTAATCTAGATTTTCCAGATATATTGGCATCCACAGACTGAATAAAAGCTAACTTAAGTTCGACATAACAAATAGATATCAAATTGTTTGACATGTAATAAACCAACACATGCCAAATGACTTATAAAGCAATCCTGTGTTAGTTGAGAATGTGGTGTTATATGGCTATACTGTCATTTATAACTCTTATATGTAGTCCAGTAGATTACGTTAGTAATATGTGTGAGAGATCTGGAATTTTTCTGTGTCTCTTTAAAGGTCTCAAATTTTCCGGAATCGCGAGCAGAATATATTTACTTTTGGTTCAACAAATGTTCAAAATGCACGACATGAACTCCCGTGCATAAACATGAGTGCACATATTCCTGTCATGTAATCTGAACATTTGTTTAACGCAATGCTTTGTGTATCTAATAAGAGAAGATTCAGTGATATTTCTCGTGGTACAGGAACTACAGCTAATAACTTAACTGGCGTTACTCCAATCAATACAGTGGTCAAAATCTTTCACATGATTAAACAAGAATCAAATGCTTTGTTTAATCATGTTAGAAATGACTTATTGTTCCATGAACGGTATAGCACTTGACGGTCACCGCCCCTGTTTAGGTCACAATTGAGGCAAAGACGCAAGCGAGACCGTAAAAAATAGAAAACCCGAATCACACACGCTACAGGAAAATGTTCATGTGCCTCACACAAGATTCATTAATCATGAGCCATAGAAACACTCAAAGAAAATATGAACTTCGCTCAACCCCAGGGACTGTGAATCACAGACAGCGCCAAAGGAATATCAGCCAAACATCGGAAAGTGAATCATAGACAGACCTTGACACTGCGGACTGTACGTTAGTCCTGTGACTGTGCGACACGCAAGTCCACAGGCATGAGTTATACACAACCCCAGAGACCATGAAACACACGCATTCCCAAGAGACCGAGACATGCGGGCTCCTGAGTCCACGAGACATAAAAGCCCCAGAAAGAATACTGACTACACACACAAACCATAAACTCCATTAGCCACACCTAAACCGCAGAGAAAGAAGGCACAGCGAAACCCCCACCCCCTGAGACCTGAGCCACATACCACACCCAGAGACCCGCGCCACACACACAACCCAGAGAGACCCAGGAACCACCTTCAGATCCAGGAGACTGTGCGCTCCGGACGAATCCAAGTAAATGCGAGCGTGATGCAGACCTCAAAGACCGTAAGACTAAGGCAGGCTCCAGAGAGCGTGGTGCCAACGCAAGGTGCGTTATCAAAGCTTACGTCAAGCCTGGATGATGAATAATGGACCAGGTGATTAAGGTGGTGATGAACAGACCACTTGACGTGAAGAAATATCGCCGGGAGGACATTCACATGATGATGCAAGAGTTATGAAGAATCATTGCGAGATTTCGGAACGAAGATCATGGTAAGAATAAATCCAAAACCTTGCGGTAATACAGCGAGATGAGTTTAGCCAGCGTGGAGACGGGAGCTCAGGCAGACTTGTTAATAGAAGATCAGGTGACGACATTTGCAAAATATGAATAACTCAGGAGATGTAAAGTTTTTCTGCCTTACTGAGGATAATCTTCGCGAACAAGATATCTGCTCGGTAATCCACCTCAGAATTTTAAACTCTGGTGAAGTAGTGGAGAGTTAAATGTCAGGGTAAAGAACTTGAACTTAGAAAGAAAAGAGAAAGTTTGCAGAGTTGGCTGAGGCAAGTTGGACCACAAGCTGGACACTTATATCCACCTGCCGATTGTCTCCTCTTTTTTTAAGATATTGTTTATTCTTTCATAAAACTCCAACAAACATGTCAGTCAATATCTTTCCCTTCTGAATCCTGTTGTCTCCCACTGTAGTGCTTTATGTACAGTCAAGGATCTTTCCACCTGCCTTACGATAATGCTCCACGTATCTTGTAGACCCTGCTCGTCAGAGATGCTATTGTAGGATGCAAGTCTCCTTCTCTGTAATCGTTCCGAACATGGTTACTAAACTGGTTTTGTTCATACTGTTGGACCATCGCTCTAACCGAGCTAAGTCTTGGACAACACCACCATTGTTATAACGAGGGCCTCTGCCCGCTCTTTGGGTACAGGTGGTGACGATGCCCTCTGGTCGAAGGGGGATTGTGGAGGCGTCGTTCTTTCATGAGCTTCCATACTTCCACTGGATGCATTCCAGTATTGTCTAAAGCTGAGGTTTCCAACCATCATTTACTGAAGGGAGACTAACTTCCCTTATCATATATCTTGGTTCCCCTGTCTCATATCATATTCCTCAAACTTTACCTGTAATTCCTGCCACCGCAGACATTTTTTAATTCACACAGCTGATATAGAACCACTATTCAGACTATCAAAAAAGAGAATGTCAGTTTCTGGTGTAATGTGAAAGAAAAAATATCACTATATTATGGTAATTTATGAGTGGAAACTTCTATGGCACCCCAGGGTGTCGTGGCGCCTGGTCTGGGAATCACTGATCTCAGACGTCTTCCCTCTGGCGACTGGTGGTAATGATACCTCCGGGTCTTCCAGTGTAAACACACTTTGAAACTCCTGAGCTCTTTAATCTAATAACTTCGCTCTTTACTGTCGATTTACTCCTGATGAAAGTATGATATAGTATTACGTCTTCTTTAGTCTTGTCATTTATGTTTCTCTCATTCCTTTCTTGTTCCTTCCTCGTTATCGTGATGTTGTCATTTCTTGCCTATTTGAATCAATTGAATGCAGTATGGCTCTTAAATCACTTATACTTTTACCACTTCTGCTCTTTATTTTTCATTTCTTTACGCCTTCTGTTAAACCAATGCTTTACTTAAATTTTTCCTGACCCTATTTCACTACATCCTGCTACCGGTGCATGCCTCTCTATCCCCTCGCTTTAGGCTTTAAGAAACATGGTTTAGCATTGCTCTGTACTTAAGCTTTGGAATTCTGCCAACCAATCTGTCCTCTTGAAATGAGTATAGAATGCTTCTCATTAATTTTCTTTATCTTTTTCTTTATTGGTCTGACTTCCCGTCTTTAAGAACTTCCTATATTACCACGTAAACCATCTCCAAGTACTATGTGATTACTTTTACCAGAGGGAGGCCCACAGGTAGTGTCAAGTCTGCCTGCGCTTGAAGACTGAATCCAGTTTAGATGGTACAGTCGTGACTCGAGCTATAGTGACTCCTGGATCAGTCTGGTGCAAGAAATATTACCACATACTGTGTAGAACTTTGAAAACTGCACGTGTTTCCATCCCTGTGTGATTGAGGTATTCCACTTTATTTGCTGCTAGATGACGTTCCTTCGAACCAGAACTTTACCATCGTTCTGATTGGCTATTCGTGCTGATTCTTTTGTCATCATCTGTTCCCAAGAGATTTATGGCTACATTAACCAGCGTGTACTATTCCCTCACGACATTAATGGCCTCACTCACTTGTAGGGCAAACCCTAACCCTCCTCTGCCTTCCTTCCCTCTGATATTATTGTTTTTCCTTCAGAACGAACCGTATATGATTTTAATTCTTCGTCGAGTTTAGTTTTATCTGTACCTGTGATGATCTGGTTCACTCATACCCACACGACTTGAAGTTCCTTTCATTCCTCGCCAGTTGATCAGCATTGTGTACACGACCTTAAACTGAGACTTTTTCAGTTTTTGTCTGATTTAAATATTTTCCTCAACTCTGCCTCCTGTGACTAATTCATCCCCGCTTTTCCACCGTCTGTACATCCTCCTTTTCATACTCACCCTGTGAATGTCTCACCGTCTACTAATTGCTATGTCAGCCATAAGGTTTCCACACTGTTTTCCCAAAGTGTTAAATGTCATCTTTAACGTGTGTCTGATATCCTAATCATCTTTTTCCTATTCATTTGTTTGATTATTGTCTAAAATTTCCGGTTTCTCCACGATCTTCTTCCACTAACGTGTCCTGTTCTTAAGATATCATAACAATCCTCTAATTGACTAAGAACAAGCAGTAAAGAAAAACAAGTACCTGCTCTCCGTCGTTTTCTTGAACAAGAAATGACTTCACCTGATAACATTATCTGTTATCACCAGCATCATGAGTTAATATCATGGTTCAGACCCTCCTCTTAGTGTTATAACGTGATCACGGGACACCATAATGGGTTAGATGAGAAGTGCCTCACACCACATAGCCAGCACCAGACAGAACCAGCAAGGAGTCTCTCACGAAATTCCTGTATGACTAAGAAATCTGTCAAAACCATGTTGGCCCCGCCATAGATTTTGATGTATACAAGATTTTCTTTTTTAGGTTTGGTTTGTAGAATATCAGAAATGATTGGAATTTTGCATTTCCACATGTGACGTGCTTGCGTAAATGAACTGTCAGGAAATTACAAATGCCTGCAGGCGGTATTGATAATCTCTCTCTGCTCTAAACAGGAAAAAGATTCTACATGTACGTATATGTTCTGAACTGTATATGTTGTTCATATATATAATGTATATTGCCATGAGGTGGGATTTGATTCCTTGGATGAAACCTGCTCGATTACGACATCGGTAGGAGTTCCCTTTGGCTGGAAAATCATAAGCGTTTCAGGTACACAAGCAAGTTTTTGAAAATATGAGATAGATTAAAGATGTAACATCAAGATGGACGAGTTGACCAGAGTCTGAGAGTGAAGCTAATGCCTAACTGCATGAAGGCTTCACATGACGTAGGACAGAAGGATTGACAGTAGAGTCACGTAGGGTCAGCTGAGATTCCAAGTTCGTGGCCAAACTTTGCCCAAGGCGAGTCCATAAACCTTCTCTTGTCATCATAAGTTCGCAATTTCTTACTTTTACTTTTAACTTATGGACTCTTGGCTAGTTCAGGACCCTGAGCTGAGGAGCAGAAACTTTGCTTGCTGGGATTATCGCTTGTGGCGCACAGCTGTTTTCTTCCCTGGAAAGCATCCATCTTCCACGGCCCCCTGGCGGGTGTTGGCTGTCCTCACAGCAGCCAACCCACACGTGCTCTTCCACTCACAAGCATCACATCTTGTCTCATTCTTTTATCCTTTTCTTCTTTTATCTCTTTCTGTTCTTGTTTGTATACTTTTTATCATCTACAGTTTCTTCTTACATTCGTGTGAGGGATCTAGAACCCTTCCTTCTGCATTCTCACCAATACAGTTACTGCGACAACTCACCAGTCTGTTTACGCCTCAAAGCCCTCGCCGTAACACCTCCGTACCTGGAAGATATGCATAGCAGTGTGATTCGGAACTTTAACACAGCCCACCAGCAGTACACTTTAGCCCCAGCACAACACACCAGAGGCAACACAGCCCTCTAACACTTTACGCCAACTCTAGACATTACAACAGATGTAACCCAAGGCACCAACGCCAACACAACACACCCTCATCAGCAAATAGTATCTATCATCAACACACAAGGCCATCACTTCCATTCGTCACCTACTACTGAACCCGTCACGAGTGACGGCCGCAACGCTCAGCCTATATGGCACTGAGAGACACTTGCCACCCGAATGACACTTGTGGCCCTTTGCTTATGGCACTGGTAGTCTTTGGCCTCCCTAGTGGTTCCCGTAATACTCCCTTGACACATATATGATCAACACTTTCCTCAACATAACACAACGCATTTCTCACTCGTTCAGTATAACTTTCCTCTATAGGAGACTGAGCATGCACACCTCAGTGTAACGCTGCTTCTCTGTATCATGATGCAGAATGTTGTCCATGCTATCACATTTCTGCCCTGGGTCAACCCACAACCCAGTTTCACAAGTCATACCCGCAGATAAATCGCTTAAAGCAGACTGAAGAGCAGAAACTTTGTGTGCATAAACGCATCAGGGATGATACCCACGAGGGAAACTGTACACCTGAAGTGGAATGGATCATCGTCACCAAGAGAAGAATTCACTGTGAAACAATGCCTGTACGATGGCAACCCACCATGAAGCAAGTGGTGGTAAGAGAAAGCACGTTCTCACCTCCGCCTACTTCGATGAGCATCAGTAGACTCTCATATCCTATCCTCCTTCTCACAAACCTCTCATATCCTACCTTCCCTCTCTCTAGTATGTCACATCCTACCTTCCCTCTCTCTAGTATGTCACATCCTACCTTCCCTCTCTCTAGTATCTCACATCCTACCTAACCTCCCTCTAGTCTCTCACATCCTACCTTCCCTCTCTCTAGTCTCTCAAATCCTACCTTCCCTCTCTCTAGTCTCTCACATCCTACCTTCCCTCTCTCTAGTTTCTCACATTCTACCTTCCCTCTCTCTAGTCTCTCACATCCTACCTTCCCTCTCTCTAGTTTCTCACATCCTACCTTCCCTCTCTCTAGTCTCTCACATCCTACCTTTCCTCTCTCTAGTTTCTCACATCCTAC
>JAUUDW010632351.1:0-11238 GCA_032361385.1 Panulirus guttatus
TGTTGATATGTATAGAGAAAATTATGAAACAGAAAAAAAAGACAAGGGAAAGTATTTAAGAATTTTGAAGGAAGTGAAGTGTACCAGGTCATAGTTATTGGGAAAGACATGAGAAGGTAGAGAGTTCCAAAGGTTCGATGTGTAGGGAAAGAACCAGGTATCAAAATGGCCCACCCTTGAGTTGCCGATGGCCAGACAATAATCATGTGCACAGTAGCTTGCCAAGTATTGCACGGTCTAGCTAGTGGTGTGGGCACACAGGCAGCCAGCTCTTGGGAGCAAAAACCAAAGTAATACCAACAAAAGAGGGAAAATGAACCTACATTGTGGCGCAAGGCAAGGGTGTCACGTTTGGAAGTTAGCCTGGGACAGTTTATATGTTGGACCACTTTCAACTCAATTCTGTCAAGTAAGAATGCAGAGCTAGAATCACCCCAAAGGCGATAGTAGTAATCCATACAAGGACGAATCAACCCCTTGTATAAATGTAGCAACTGTTCAGAAGAGAAGTTTCAACATCTAAACAGGACACCCAATTTTTTAAAGGCAGGCTTAGCTGTTCCCATAATGTGGGGTTTGCAAAATAGAGTGGATGTTACAGTAATACCAAGTATGTTCAGTGAGTCAAGAGGTGGAATTACAGAATTATTAAAGGAGAGACAAGAGTTGTGAGGTTTTTTGCGAGGATGATGGATAGAAAATAGGTCTTGGAGGCATTAAACTTAACAAGATTTTGTGTACCTCACTAAGACATCCTGTCCAAGTCTGAGTTTATTGCGGGAGCTGTGGCAAGACGAGATGCAGATCAGTTGAGAGAAGGGGGAAAGGACTGAAGGATGTGGATGAATGCAGTGTTGAGTTGTCAGTGAATGAGTGCACTGGATTTTTGTGCAGGAGAGGAAATCATTAAAAGAAAGGAGAAAAGTGTAGGGGACAAGACAAAACCTTGAGGGACGCTGCTGTTGATAAGAAAAAGTGGGGAGGCTGATCCATCAAGAACCACAGAGATAGATAGGCCAGAGAGGAAACTAAATATGAAGGAACAAAGTGAGGGAGGGAAGCCAAAAGAGGGGAGCTTAGAGATGAGACCCCAATGCTACACCCTGTCAGAAGCCTTTGATATGACTCCCCAAAATCTTTCTGGAATGGTGACCAGACATGAGTAAGATTGGAAAGAATATCACCAGTGGATTGCACCTTACAGAAGCCATACTGGTGATTAGAGAGACGACTGTGATTTTTGAGGTGTCTAAGGATATAGGAGTTGAGGAGGGATTCAAAGACTTTGGAAATTATAGATGTCAAAGCTATAGGATGATAGTTAGAGGGGTCAGAACGTTTGGTCACCCTTCTTAGTGATGGGATGCAGCAGTGCATGCTCCCAGTGAGAAAGAAAAGTTTTGGTTTTTAAACAGAAACAATAGATGAGCAAGCTCAGGTGCAAGTTCAGAGACACGCTCTTTCAGTACATGGGAATGGATGCCATCAGGACCATGAGCCTTGCTTGTGTCCAGAGAAAGAAGCACTTTTCGGGCAGTCTGAAAAGAGAGTACAGAAAGAGGCATAGGATTAGTAAGAGGAGCATCAGGGGGTGAAGGAATGTTAGAGTCACACAAGGTGGAGCTAGAGGAGAAACAGGAACCAAAGAGCATTGCTTTGTCTACGGGAGAGACAGCTGTAGTACTGTCAGAATGGAAAAGTGAAGGATAAGTAGAGTGACAGAAGTTGTTGGAGATTCCCTTAGCTAAAGACCAGAAGGACCTGTCCGTGGATGATGAGATTATTGCATTTCCTTTGAATTATGGAACACTTCACCTCATGGGTGATGTACTTGCAGCAGTTATGGGTAGTGATAAAAGCTGAATGTGTGTGTGTTAGAAGTGGTGGGAGAAAGAAGGGGGAGACTGGAATGGAGATGGAAAGATTGAGTGAAATGGGCTTTGAAGATCCAGCAGGGTGAAAGGTGTTCAAGGGATAGAGTGAACTAGAGCGCTGTGGTACACAGGGGGTGATGTGCTATCAGTGAGCTGAATCAGGGCATATGAAGGGATCAGGGGAAACTATGGAAAGGTGTGTGCTGATTGGCATTGGTTTGTGTATTATACATGACAACTTAAGAGTAAATGTAAGCAATTTATGCCATTCTTTATCTGTTCCCTGCTTTACCTTGCTAGATGGAGAAATGGTGGATAAGTATATATGATTTGTATTTCAGTATCAAAACATCAAGAGTTACACAAGTACTTTTTCATTTCTAAGATAATAGCATACTGAATATGTGTTTTGCTTACACCATAGTACTGCTCATTATTGTTAAGGCTGCTGTTTTGGGACTAATGATAATAAACAATCATGCTTAATATTTTTTGAAAGTCACTGAATTGTAATAAAAGTCACAAGAAAGTCACTAGGCCAATTCTTTATGTCACATTCAAAATACTGCTGTATAAGCACTGACCACCGAAAAAGTGGAGGGAGAGTCGATATGTTGTAATCCCCCCTCTCTCTTAGCAAATTTGATACCCATGCATTTGAATAATTTATCCTCTAACCCTCCTCCTCTGTGTTCATGTGCTGTCAGTACTTTCAGGACAAACCAACCCACAAAAGAAATGTAAGGATTTTAAGTATGAAACACTGACAGTGTCCCTTGGGCATTTTTCCTTGATGATTTTGTTTGTCCGTCCTTCCCCTCTTTTTTGAAAAACTGTTTACTGAAATGATGGTGACCATTATCATGTTGACATCCACATTCCATGAGTTATGAGGCAGGTTGGTGCCGACAATCAGGAGACGGTGATGTCGACAATGAGTGGAGGTAGGTGGTTGGCCTTGCCATGGGCTACTATCATTGAAAAAGTGGCTAGTTAGGTAGGAGAGGCATTTACCTTACCAAAGGTCAGTGGAGTTGAAGTTTCTGACTCATAGGGATCTCGAAGATTCTTAAGGCTTGAGGGAACACCCTTCTAGAAAATAAAGGGGTCTTCTTCCTTCAGTATTTACAAATTTTTTGTAAATAAGTTGTTTGAGGACTTAAAATGACCATGTATGACATTTTTGTCATTGAAAGTCACAACATATTGTTAAGATTTGTTAGAATCATCTCTTTTTGTTCATGATTTTCCAAAAAACTTTAAAAATCTTTGTAACTTTTTTCCTTTTTTTTTTTTCAGTAGCCCACAGAGAGGTTCATATTATAGTTATGAGACCCAGTCTTTGGACTCCAATAGTAGCATCTTGGCTGGCATGATATCAATTAATCCTCACAGTAAACATGACAAAAATTTTACCAAGCTTCATAAATGGGCCCACCTAGGAGACATTACCAAGCTCAAGAAATTCATTAAGAAGGTTTGTCACAATCATGATGATTTTTTCTTGTCAAGATGGTATATGGTCAGTTCAAAGGAATTTCAAAAATCCATCAAAAGGTACAGCATGAATATTAAGAAAAACTCAAATAAAACTTTGTTGATTCAATTACCATTCTCTGTCCCCCTTTTTAATTATTTAACTGCCCTGGTGGCCAGCCTTTGAGAGAACTTTCTTAATCTGTCTGCCAACAAACTCAGCCAATCATGAACAAAATGTAATCCTTGAACAGCACCTAAGACATACTACATGAGAATTCACATGTATAGGTAGAGTATTTGGCAGCTGAAAATCTACTTAATGATATGATCTAGTTAATGAAAGATCTGGGCATTTGAAATTCCTGCAACTATGTTTACCATGTGCCACAGTCAAAGATGCTTGACTCATGACCAATCCTGGGTCAAGCATTAGTCTTCAAAGTCTTGGTTTAAAACATTTAGCTCATAATTGGTGAATGATAAGGTAAATTACATATATTATTTTTTTTTTTTTATCCCTGAGTATAGGGGAGAGAGAATATTACTCACATATTCCCTGCATGTTGTAGGTGACTCAAAGGGGCACAATACCTGAGAATATGGGAGAAAAAGCACTTCGCACATATTCCCTGCATGTTGGCTGTGAATGTTAATGAGATGACTGGTGAGAGTAAATGGAGGGAGCTTGAGGAGAAAATCAAAAGTTATCATTTGGATTTGCCTGGTATTGAGGAAACCCTTATCCTTGGGCAGGATGAGGGTGTATGGAGTGAAAATGGAAATGACAAATGCAAGTTGTGGAAGGGTAAGGAAGGAGGAGTGGTATGGATGGGAATGAATAAAGATATCTTGGAAGAGTGTAACAGGAATGTGCAAATGTGCTATCACTGAGAATATGGAAGGGTGTTACAGAACATGGATGGAATGTATAAACGGTTTTGAGAAGAAGAGAAAAGTGGTTGTAATGGGTGATATGAATGTGAACGTGGGATGTGATGAAACTGGCGAGATATTTGGTAAATGGAGAGTACCTGGACTAAATAATGGAAGTTATATCATGGAGGACTGTGTTGAGAGAGGTTTATAACTAGCAAACACGTCTTTTCAGTGCAAGATGATCCACAGTTATACATGGATGAGAATTGATGGGAAAGCACATGAGTTTGATTGACTTTGTAGCAGTGGATGAGAGGTTGAGAAAGGTTGTGTTAGATGCTAGAGATCTGACCATTTTACATTTCTTGAGGTGAGGATCAGGGAGAAGTGGAGGTATAGTCTGAGGAAGAATGGAAAGATAATAGTGTTGGCAAGATGAATCAGAAAGAATGCAAGAAAGAGTATGGTAGAATGATGTCTGAGAGTTTAAATGAAAGTGCAGGAAATGTAGGGATGCAGTCATGTGAATGAGTTTTTAAAATGTTTGTAGAATTACTGTTAAAGACAGTAGAATTAGTAGTTGGATACAAGGTTGTGAGATATAAGAATAAAAGGGAAAATGTATGATGGACATATGATGTTAAAAATGCTGTGGAGAATAAGAAAAAGGCATGTGGCAGATTGCTCCAAAAGAATGTACCCGTGGAATTTCAGCAGAGAAGGAGGGAAGAATATAAGATGTGTAAGCAGAATGTTAAGAAGCTGCTAGAGAAAAGGAAACAAAGAGTAGATGAAAATATTGGAAGAAGGTTGAGTGAAAAGCTTATGGAAAATAAGATATTGTAACAGAATTAGGTAAAAAGGAAAGAAGTGCATGTAAGAGAAGGAATGTTTTTGTGGGAAGTACGGAAAGAGAGGAGCATAACCAAAAGGAGGAAGTGAAAGGTAGTTGGAAAGATGATTTTGAAGAAATGATGAATGTGGGAGAAGGTGAGGCTGCACTTGTTACAAACATGGATGTGGAAGATGGAGGGAAAAAGATACAAGTGCAGGAGCCTATTGCAGCAGGTAGGTAAAGAGGGTAATAATGAAGTTGAAGGTAGGAAAGGCACCTGGTGTGGATGGGATTACAGCTGAGATGTTGAAGTATGGAGGACAAAGTGTGATAGAGTGGAAACATTTGATATGAAATTTAGCATAGAAGCAGAAGGTTGTGCATGAGGATTGGGTGAAAGCTATTATTGTTCCTTTATTCAGAGGAAGAGATGCTAAGGATGTATGTAGCAATTATAGAGGGATAGGTCTGTTCAAGTATACCAGGAAAGTATGTACAAGAGTGTTGATTAATAGTGATGAGTGTTTGAATGCAGAATAAGTGAGGAGCAAGGGGGTTTTAGGAAAGGTAGGAGATGTGTGGATCAGATTTTTGGTGTGATATATATTGTGTAAAAGTACCTAGTGAAAGGTAAGAAGTTGTGTACAGCTTTTATGGATATGAAGAAAGTGTATGACAGAATTGAGTGGAATGCTTTATGAGATGTATGTAAGGATATATGATGTATGGGGACAACTGTTGGATGTTGTGAAAGCCCCTTATAGAGAAGCAAATACATGTGTAAGACAGGATGGAGAGCTGAGCAAAAGTTTCGGTATGCATGTGGGTGTTAGGCAGGGCTGTGTGATGTCACCATGGCTTTTTAACATATATATATGGATGGAGTGATGAGAGAGATGAAAGCAAAATCAGGGAAAGGTATGCAAAGATGGAGAGTGGTGGTGAGGTTTGGTGGCTAGTGACAAGCTTGTTTGCAGATGATACTGTGCTGTGTGATGTGGGGTTGGAGAAGGTTGTAAGTGTCTTTCATGATGCGTTTATGTGCAGGCAATTAAAGGTAAGTGTGAGTAAAAATGAAGTAATGGTGTTAAAGAGGAAACAGAGTGAAAGTACAAGTACACCACTGATTTTCCAATAACTGATGGTCCGGCACCTCTTTTAGTCAGGACAAAATTACGAGACGGAACTTGAAATTCCCTCGGCTGCCAGACTAGTTTACTGGTTGGCCATAGATGGCGCTGTGTTTAGTGCATGCTTGTTTGGATTGTTTACGCTGAACTTGTTGGTGGTGATACCTCGATTTTATGAAATTCTTAGCTTATTTTGCTTAAATTTAACCCTAGCTATAGCTTCTAAGAGAGATGCAAGTGTCATTGGTGGTGTTAAATGCAAATATCTGTCTATATTGATACCAGAGAAAGTAGAACTGAAAAAAACTAGACTGTGGTGTTTTGGTGCGTAAGCTGTGTGACATCTATGGTGTTGGTTCATCAACTGTTTATGATATAAAGAAGCAAAGGGACAAAGTATTGAAATTCTATGTAGACAGTGATTCCAAGAAGCAAATGAGCATTAGGAAAACTATGAAAGATGGTAAGGGTACTATACTGAACATGATCGAGTGATGATGGAATGGTTTCGACAACGTTGGAGTGATGGAGTGGACTTGTCAGGTAGCATGATAATGGGCCAGGCTCAGTTGTTCCATAAAGAACTTAAATTAGTACATGAGTGTGATTTTAGTGAAGGACAGCTTCAAAGATTTAGGAAGCGTCATGGAATTCCCATCCAAAAAGTGTGTGGAGAAAAGCTGTCTGCAAACCACAAAGGAGCTGCCGAGTACGTGGATGGCTTTGCAAAGCTCGTAGCTGATGAGCACCTCAGTCCTGACCAGGTGTACAGTGCAGATGAAACTGCATTATATTGGCAATGCACATCTAGGAAAACATTGACAGCAGAAGACAAAGAAGAGCCCACAGGATTTGTACAATCTAAGGACAGACTCACCATCCTAGGGTGCTCAAACGCAGCAGGTACGCACAGATGTAAACCACTGGTGATAGGAAAAAGTAAATGCCCCAGGGCCTTGAAAAGTGTTAAAATTTTCTCAGTAACATACCATTCAAATTAAAATGGCTGGATTACAACCGCGATTGCCTTAGAATGGTTTGAAAAGTTTTTTGTGCCAGAAGCCAGAGCACATTGCTCATCTGTAGACCTACCAGAATACTGCAAAATTCTTCTTATTTTGGATAACTGTTCAGCCCATCCCAAAGCTGAACTCCTGTGTAAGAAAACTATTTACCCAGTGTATTTACCACCAAACTGCACATCGCTTATCCAACCCCAAGACCAAGGAGTACTGCGCTTTCTAAAGGCTAAGTGTCACTCACTTTTCATGAAACATATGTTAGATGTGGTGAATGTTGGCAAGTCTGTATAGACGTTAATTAAAGAATTTAATATTAAGGATGTTCTTTGGTTCATTGCTAGTGGGTGGGAGAAGGTGGAAGCATCAAGACTTAAGAAAGGTTGGCATAAGTTGTGGCCTGCTGTGATGTTTGATAATTCACATGATGAAAATATTGACAGTGATTTCACAGGATTTCATGTATCAAAGAAAAAGTTTTTCATGAGCTGCCTGAGTATGCAAAGGTGGTACAGGACCTGTTGCCAAGGATGTAGCAAGTAATCTTAATGAAGAAAATCTGGCCAGGTGGATGAATGTCGATGAAGAAACACCTGTTGTGAATCATCTTACAGACTCTGAAATTATAGACACTGTTCTGAATACTGATAACAACACAGGAAATGATGAAGATGAAACAGATGTAACTGAAAGACTTTCCATTGACAAATTGAGTTGGTGAGTGAATTGATCAAAGGGCTAGAGCAACATACCTTCGTTATGGAATAAGAACTAATGAATTTTCATTTGATGCATGAAAAGTTACACAGGGAAAGATCAACACACATGAAGCAACTTCACTTGGATGAAATGTTTAAAAAGGTAGCCAAGAAAAATATGTCACAGCAGTAGGCCTATCAGTATATCTTTAAATCCTGTGGTTTCAACTCCAAGTACTTTGGATGTCCCACCTGCAACATCAGATTTCCAAGATGAAACAATCAGCTATGAAACAGACAGTAATCCTGACAGCCCTCAACTTCCAGACCTTTGTGATTAGCTTTACAGTTCCAGTAAGATTCTAAAATTTGCCACTTTAAGTAGTAGTGCTGAAGCATTCTTTATAAGTACAGTAATTAATATATTTATATTTAATTGTTGTTTAATAATCTTGTGTAATTAATAATCCTCTTTCACTGATACAGGTACCTGTACAGGTACAGTACTGTGCACAGTACAGGTATTAATAGAATTGTATCATTTATACAGGTACCTGCCTTTCATTTAATCATTTACTTTATATTTAATGTTTGATGTAAGTTTCTAGCAGTCCCTGGTGCTTTAGAGACGGGAGGTGTATAATTAGTGGGTTGGAGGTGTGTTGATAGATTATTATTACATGACCATGGCTGGTCCGGCAAAAAGGTTAAACTGGCAAGTCTTTGGAACCAGTGGTGCAGGAAAATCATTGGTGTACCTGTATATATTTTGGAGTGCCTATAGAGTGAGAAGAGAAAGTGTACTAAACTGTGCTATAGATATGGTGGGAGAAAGACTGGAAGAAGTGACAGAAACCAAGTATTTAGGAGCTATCTTGGGGAACGTTTGGTGATATGGAAGGAAATATAAGGGAGAGAGCAATATAGGGTAGAAGATTCACTGGATTTCTTAATAGAATAAAGAAGGGTTGAGGTGTAGGTATGGAAGGGAAGAAAGGATTAAGGGAAAGTATAGTCCTTCTGACCCTGACCTGTGCAGCTGAAGCATGAACATAGAATGAGTAAAGAGATTGAGAATCTAGGACGTAGAAATGAACCATTTGAGTGGAGCATATAGAATGACTAAGTGGAATAAAGAAGAAATGAGAGGGTGTACAAGAGATGTGGTATGTCTTGAAATACAAAGGGAATGAGTTGTGGAGTGGCAGAGTGGGTCAAACAAAATACTTTGAGGTGGTTAGTCATGTGGAAAGAATGAAAGATGAGGAGTTTGCAAGCAGTGTGTATGACAGTACAATTAAAGGAGTTGGTGTGAGAGAAAGACCACTTGTGACATGGGGAAATAAAGTGGAAAAGACTAGAGAGAAAGAAATTGTAGAAGAATGCATGGAATGGTATATGCAAGGGCGGCATGTAATGACTGGGATAAGTGGAGACTTTTGCTTTGATCACCCCCTTGATGGAGTTCCTAAAGGGAAAGGGTGTCAAAAATATAGATAGATAGACTAAAAAGGTAGGATCCCAGGGAACAGGGGAGAAAGAATACTGCCCATGTATTTCCTTTGTGTTGTAAGAGACTGAAGGGGGCAGGATCCTGGAGGATTGGGGAGAAAGAATATTTCCCACAAATTTTCTGCATGCTGTAGAAGGTGACTAAAGAGGGTAGGATCCCTGGGAAGATGGGAGAAAGAATACTTCCCACATATTTCTTGCATGTTGTAGAAGGTAGATAAAGGGGGCAGGATCCCATCGGATAGGGAAGATAGAATATTTCTCACAAATTCCCTGTATGTTATAGAAGGTGACTAAAGGGAGCAGGATCTTTGGGGAGATGTGAGAAAGAATATTTCCCACATATTTCCTGCATACTGTAGAAGTTAACTAAAGGAGGCAAGTATGGGGTACTGGAAACTCTTCTCTCCTTCTCCTTTAAATTTCTTAAAGATGAAACAGAAATAAGAGCTAAGAAATGAGTGATCATCTTAACTGAAGCCTCAGGATCAGGTGTCTGAATGTGTGTGGATGTATCCAAGATGAGAAAGGGAGAAATGTTAGTATTTTTGAGTAGAGGAGAGGTGAAGAATACTTTGGGAATGTCATTATAGTATAGTCAGGAGTTAGTGTGAGGGTGAGAGCTCAGTAAGAAATAGTACTGTTGCTGAAGCTGGAGTTGTGGGCTTGTGTGAAAAAATGTCAGGGTAAGGGTGAAAGTGGATTGCAAGGGATGGGTTATTATTAGTGCTTATGCATCTGGAGATAAGAGGAATTAAGAAGAAAATTTTGGGAGGGGTTTTGACAGAGGGGATTGAATATTAGTTATGGGTGATTTGAATGCAAGAGTGGTTAATATGGCAGTTGAGAGTGTAATATGGGGGCATGGGTAACCTGGTGTTGTGATTAAGAATGGTAAACAGCTGGTGGAGTTATGTGCTGAAAAAGGACTTTTGATTGGGAACACCTGGCTTAAAAAAGTGACATGAATACATATATGTAGGTGAGTAAGAAAGATGGAAAAGGGCATACTGGACTATGTGATAATTAATAGGCATGCAAAGGAGAGGCTCTTGGATGTGAATGTGCTGAGAGGAGCAGCATGTGAGATGTCTGATCACTTATTATCGGAGGCGAGGGTGAAGATTTGTAGAGTTTTTTGGTAAAGAGTGAGAAACTGTAGAAGTTGGTGACTGAGTTTGGAAAAGTGTGTGAAAGGAGGAAGTTGAGAGTAAATGTGAGTAAAAGCAAGGTTTAGTAGGGTTGTTGGAGAGGTTTGCTGGGGTGTGCAGTTGGATGAGAGGGCGAAGTTTCTGGGAGCACTGAAGAATACATAGAAAGAGACATCGTTATCTTGGAGGGCAAAGATGGTTATGTTGGAATGTATAGTATTCCCAACAGTATGATATGGATGCGAGGAATAGGCTGTAGATGAAGATGTGCGAAGGAGGGTGGATGTTTTGGAAATGAAATGTTTGAGGACAATATGTGGTGTGAGATGATTTGATCGAGTAGGTAAGAAAAGGGTAAGAGAGAGGTGTGGTAATAAAAAGAGTATGGTTGAGAGAGTAGAAGAGGGTGTGTTGAAATGGTTTGGACATAAGAAGAAAATGAGTGAGAAAAGGTTGAAAAAGAGGATATATGTGTCAGAAGTGGAGGGCACAAGGAGACGGGGGAGATCGAATTGGAAATGGAAGGATGGAATGAAAAATATTTTGAGTGATCGGGTCTTGAACATGCAAGAGCGTGAAAGATGAGCACGGGATAGAGTGAATTGGAACGATGTGGTTTACAGAGGTGGACGTGCTGTCAGTGGACTGAACCAGGGCATGGGAA
>JAUUDW010632384.1:0-18773 GCA_032361385.1 Panulirus guttatus
TTGTTTAATTTGTTTATGGATGGGGTGGTTATGGAGGTAAATGCAAGAGTGTTGGGGAGAGGGGCAAGTATGCAGTCTGTTGGCGATGAGAGGGCCTGGGAAGTGAGTCAATTGCTGTTCGCCGATGATATAGCACTGGTGGCTGATTCGAGTGAGAAACAGCAGAAGTTGGTGACTGGAAAAGTGTGTGAAAGGAGAAAGTTGAAAATTAATGTGAAGAACAGCAAGGTTATTAGGTTCAGCAGGGTTGAGGGGGAAGTTAGTTGGGGAGTGAGTTTGAATGGAGAAAAAATGGAGGAAGTGAAATATTTTAGATATCTGGGAGTGGACTTGGCAGCGATTGGAACCATTCACTGTCAAATCCACTACCAGGCACTTCATCATGATCCATATATAAAATGAATATCCTTACCAACCAATCGACAACAATGTCACTCCCTTTCTTAATAAATTCAACTGCAGTACCATTTACTCCAGCCGACTTGCCGGGTTTTATCTTCTGCAGTGGTTTCATCACTTCTTCTCTGTTCACCAAACCGCTCTCCCTGACTCTCTCACTTCGCATACCACCCCTATCGAAATACCCTACTTCTGCTATTCTATCATGAAACACATTTAACAATCCTTGAAAATACTCACTCCACCTCCTCCTCACTTCGTTGCTACCTCTCATCACTTCCCCTATTGCTCTCTTCACCGATGTCCCCATTTGTTCTCTTGTCTTTTGCATGTTTATTTACCTCCTTCCAAAATATCTTTTCATTCTCCCTAAAATTCAATGATACTCTCTCACCCCAACTCTCATCTGCCGTCTTTTTGAATCCTTGCACCTTCCTCTTGACCTCCTGCCACTTTCACTTATACATCTCCCAGTCATTTGTACTCCTTCTTTGTAAGTATCGTCCAAACGCCTCTCTTTTCTCTTTCACTAACATCTTTATTTCTTCATCCCACCACTCACTACCCTTCCTGATCTGCCCACCTCCCACCTTTCTCATGCCACATGCATCTCTTGCACATGCCATCACTGCTTACCTGAATACATCCCATGCCATCCAGGGCAGGTTCACTCTCATACCATCCAGGGCAATATACTCCCATACCATCCACAGCAAGTTACTTCCCATACCATCCAGGTCAGGTTTGATCCCATATCATCCAGGGCAGTTTCTCTCCCATGACAATCAGGGCAAGTTCCCTCCCATACCATCCAGGGCTGGTTCCCTCCCCTGCCATCCAGGGCAGGTTCCCTCCCATACAATCCAGGGCAGGTTAAATCACATGCCAACCAGGGCAGCTTAACTCCCATACCATTCAGGTCAGGTTCAGTCCCAAATCATCCAAACCAGGTTCCTCCCATACCATCCAGGACAGTTTTCCTTCCTTACCATCCAGGTCAGGTTTCCTCACATACCTTCCACGACAAATTACTTCCCATAACATCCAGGTCAGGTTCATTCCTATACGATCCAGGACAGGCTCCCTCATATGTCATCCAGGGTAAGATACCTCCCATACCATCGATTTCAGGTTCCCTCCTATCCCGTCCAGGGCAGATTCCCTCCCATACCATCCACGGCAGGCTCCCTCCTATACCATCCAGACCAGGTTCCCCCCCCATACCATCTAGGTTAAGTTCCCTCCCATACCATCCAGGTCACTCTTCCTCTCATACCATCCTGGTAAGATTCCTTCCCATACAATCAAGGAAAGGTTCAGTCCCATGCCATCCAGAGCAGGTTCACTCCCATACCATCCAGGGCAGTATACCTCCCATACCATCCTCAACTAGTTACCTCCCATACCATACAGGTCAGGTTCTATCCCACATCATCCAGGGCAGTTTCTCTCTCAGACATCCAGGACAAGTTTCCTCCCATACCATCCAGGGCTGGTTCCCTCCCCTGCCATCCAGGGCATGTTACCTCCCATACTATCGAGGGCAGGTTCCCTGCCATACCATCCAGGGCAGGCTACCTCCCATACCATCTAGGGCAGGTTCCCTCTCATGCCATCCAGAGCAGGCTCCCTCCCATACAATCCAGGGCAGGTTAAATCACATACCAACCAGGGCAAGCTAACTCCCATACCATCCAGGTCAGATTCAATCCCAAACCATCCAGGCCAGGTTCCTCCCATACCATTCAGGACAGGTTTCCTTCCATACCATCCAGAGTCAGGTTCAATCCCAAACCATCCAGGGCAGGTTCACTCCCATGCCATCCAGGGCAGGTTACTTCCCATACCATCCAGGGCAGGATCAATCTCACGCCATCCAGGGCAGGTTCCCTCTCATGCGACCCAGGGCTGGTTCCCTCCCATACTATCGAGGGCAGGATCCCTCCCATGCCATCCAGGTTAGGTTACCTCCCATAAAATTCAGGGTAGGTTCAATCCCATGCCATCTAGGGCAGGCTCTCACCAATTCCATCCAGGGCAGATTCAATCTCATGCCATCCTTGGCAGTTTCAGTCCCATGCTATCCAATTCAGGTTCAATCCAATGCCATCCAGGGTAGGTTCCCTCTCATGCCATCCAGGGCAGGTTACCTCCCATGCCATCCAGGGCAGGTTCAGTCCCATGCCATCGAGGGTACGTTCAATTCCACGCCATCCAGGGCAGTTTCCCTCCCATACTCTCCAGGAAATGTTTCAATCCCATACCATCCAGGGCAGGTTAACTCCCATACCATCCAGGTCAGGTTCCCTTCCATGGCATCCAGGGCAGGTTACCTCCCAACCCATCCAAGTCAGGTTTCCTCTCATGCCATCCAAGGCAGGTTACCTCTCGTGCCATCCAAGTCAGGTTCCGTCCAATGCCATCCACGGCATGTTACCTCCCTACAATTCAGTGCAGGTTTAATTCCATGCTATCCAGGGCGAGTTCCCTCCCATGCCATCCAGGTCATGTTACCTCCCATGCCATCCAGGGCAGGTTACCTCCCATGCCATCCAGGTTAGGTTCCTTCCCATGCCATCCCGGGCAGGTTCCCTCCAATGCCATCCAGGTCAGGTTCCCTCCCATACCATCCAGGTCAGGTTTTCTCCCATACCATCCAGTTCAGGCTCCCTCCCATGCCATCCAGGGTAGGTTCCCTCCCATGCCATCCAAGGCACGTTTCCTTCCATACAATCTAGGTCAGTTTCAGTCCCATGTCATTCAGGGCCGGTTACCTCTAGTACCATCCAAGTCATGTCAATCTCATACCGTCCAGGGCAGGTTTCCTCCCATGACATCCAGGGCAAGTTTCATCCCATGTCATCCTGAGTAGGTTTCTCCCCATGCCATCCACGGCAGGCTACCTCCCATACTATCCAGGGCAGGTTCCCTCTCCTACATCCAGGGCATTTTACCTCCCATGGCATCCAGGGTAAGTTCCCTCCCATGCCATCCAGGTCAGGTTCCCTCCCATGCCATCGAGGGCAGGTTACTTCCCATACCATCCATTTCAGGCTCCCTCCCATGCCATCCAGGGCATGTTCCCCCCGATACCATCCGGGGCAGTTTCAATCCCATGCCATCCAGGGCAGGTTACCTTCCCAGACCATGCAGGTCAGGTTCAATCTCATACCATCCAGGGCAGGTTCCTTCTTATGCCATCCAGTGCAGGATTCTTCCTATACCAGCGAGGGTAGGTTCAATCTAAAGTCATCCAAGGCAGGTTCCTCCCATGCAATCCAGGGCAGGGTCACTCCCATGCCATCCAGGGGAGGTTCCCTTCTATGCCATCCAGGGCAGGTTACCACCCATGCTATCCAGGCAAGGTTCAATCCCATGCCATCCAAGACAGGCTTCCTCCCATATGATCCAGGGCAAGTTCAATCCCATGCCATCCAGAGGAGGTTCCCTCCCATGCCATCCAGGGCAGGTTACCTCCCATGCCATCCAGGTTAAGTTCAATTTCATGCTATCCAGGGCAGGTTCCCTCCCATGCCATCCAAGGCAGGTTCCCTCCCATACCATCCAGGTCAGGTTACCTCCCATGCCATCCAGGGCAGGTTACCCCCCGTGCCATCCAGGACAGGTTCCCTCCCATGCTGTCCAGGGCAGGAAGCCTCCCATGCCATCCAGGGCAGGATCCCCCATGCCATCCAGGTCAGGTTCTCTCCCATACCATCCACGGCAGGTTCCCTCCCATACCTCCCATACCATCCAGACTAGGTACCCTCCCATACCATCCAGGGCAGATTTCCTTCCATACCATCAAGGGAAAGTTCCATCCCATGCCATCCAGGTCAGGTTGCTTTCAATGCCATCCAGGGTAGGTTCAGTTCTATACCATCCAGGTCAGGGTTCCTCCCATATCATGCAGGTCAGGTTCTTTCCCATACCATCTAGTGCAGTTTCTTCCCATACAACCCAAGGCAGGTTCCCTCCCATTCCATCCAGGGAAGGTTCTCTCCCATACCATCTAGTGCAGGTTTCCTCCCATGCAACCCAGGGCAGGTTCCCTCCGATCCCAACCAGGGAAGGTTCTCTCCCATAACATCTAGTGCAGGTTTCCTCTCATACCACCCAGGGAAGGTTCCCTCCCATTCTACCCCACGTCAGGCGTGGCCATGTTCACCAAGCCGGTCATATTGCAGTATACTGGGGTAACACCAGAACAGGCTTCACGGGTTGGGTCACTGAACACAGAACAAATAGAACTATTAAAGAATGTGCAAAGGAGGACGGCAAACATGGCCCCGTACCAGCATTAAGGAAGCTGCGTTGCAAGGCCAGCTTAAAGTGGCCATATCATTTTTGACCAACGGAATAGAGAAGAGTAAGGGGTGACTTGATCGCATAATGTCGTCAGCGGTGACCATGCCTTTGAAATGATGCAAAGAGTGGAGAGAAGAGAACATAATGTGGAATACAACAGAGGACATTTTATGAAGATGTGAAGTCCTTTTATATGACAATAGTGGTGGATATGGTGGTGGCAGACGCCATGAAGGGAGAGCAATGTCGGTTGATAGTAAGTAAAGCATGTTCAAGATATGGCCACCCACAGTAGAGGTAAGTAGTCACGCACATGCACACACACACACACACACACACACACACACACTCACACACGCACAAGCACACACACACACACACACACACACACACACACACACACACACACACACACACACACACAAACACACACAGGCCTTTTCCATAATGAGTAATGGCACTCCCTTGCGTCAGCTTCCGGTGTGAGGCGACTGGCGTTGTCCGGGCCAGGCGCCCTCGGGCCACACTGGGCCACACAGTGCCAAGCAAAGGGCCACGTGAGGGTCGCGCCGAGCGACGCTTTCCTTGGCGGGGCAGTACAAGGATCAGGACACAAACTTATCGATACAGTCTCTCGTACAAGGGCAACCTGGAGCAGGTACTGCCTGCCTGTTGTGGTACCTGTCCCTAGCTATTGTAAATCCAGGACCAGTGCCACGACCAGTGCCACAGCCAGTGTTATGACCAGTGCCACGACCAGTGCCACGACCAGTGTTATGACCAGTGCCACGACTAGTGTTATGACCAGTGCCACGACCAGCGCCAAGACCAGTGCCACGACCAGTGCCACGATCAGTGCTACTACCAGTGCCACGACCAGTGCCGCGACCAGTTCTATGAGCAGTGCCGGGACCAGTGCCACGATCACTGGCACTACTACTGCCACGACCAGTGTTATGACCGGTGCCAGGACCAGCGTTACGACCAGTGTTATGACCAGTGCCAGGAACAGCGCCAGAACCAGTGCCAGGACCAGCGCCACGACCAGTTTTATGAGAAGTACCAGCACCAGTGCCAGGATCAGTGCCAGGACCCGAGGCAGGAGGACGATGTGGTCGTGGCTGCTGGTGCTGGTGCTGGGGACGGGGAGAGCGACAGTCTCCCAGGTCAAAGCAGGTAAGGAACCAGGGGGGGGATGGGGGCTGGATCGTCCCCAATGTACGCCATACACTGATGAAGGAAAACATATGGGAATCCTTTAATGCCATACCACATTTGGCAAGACCTTGGCACCCCTACTGCTGACCGTGTCCACAAGGACTCTTGGTCTACCCAGGGCTCTTGGTCCATCCAGGACTCTTGGTCCACCTAGGACTCTTGGTCCACCCAGGACTCTTGGTTCACCCAGGATTCTTGGTCCACCCAGGATTCTTCGTCCTCCCAGGGTTTTTGGTCTACCCAGGACTCTTGGTCCACCCAGGGCTCTTGGTCCACCAAGGACTCTTGGTCCACCCAGGACTCTTGGTCTACCCAGAGCTCTTGGTCTACCTAAGACTCTTGGTTCACCCAGGATTCTTGGTCAACCCAGGCCTCTTGGTCCATCCAGGACTCTTGGTCCACCCAGGGCTCTTGGTCCACCCAGGACTCTTGGCCCACCTAGGGTTCTTGATTCATTCAGAACTCTTGGTCCACCTAGGGCTTTTGGTCTAGCCAGGACTCTTGGTCCACACAGGGCTCGTGGTCCACCCAGGATTCTTGGTCCTTCCAGGGTTCTTGGTCCACCCAGGACTCTCAGTCTACCTAGGGCTCTTGGTCTAGCTAGGACTCTTGGTTCACCCAGGATTCTTGGTCAACTCGGGGCTCTTGGTCCATCCAGGACTCTTGGTCCACCCAGGGCTCTTCGTCCACCAAGGACTCTTGGTCCACCAAGGACTCTTGGTCCACCCAGGACTCTTGGTCTCCCTAGGGCTCTTGGTCTAGCTAGGACCCTTGGTTCACCCTTGATTCTTGGTCCACCCAGGGTTCTTGGTCCATCCAGGACTCTTGGTCCACCAAGGTCTTTTGGTCTACCCAGGACTAATGGGCCCACCCAGGGTTCTTGGTCCGTCCAGGACCCTTGGTCAACCCAGGGCTCTTGGTCAACCCGTTACTCTTGGTCCATCTAGGGCTCTTGGTCCACCCGTTACCCTTGGTCTATCCAGGGCTCTTGGTCCACCCAATGTTCTTAGTCCACCCAAGACTCTTGCCCCATCCAGGTCTCTTGGTCCACCTAGGACTCTTTGTCCACCCAGGGATCTTGGTCCACCCAGGACTCTTAGTCAACCCGTTACTCTTGGTCCATCCAGGGCTCTTGGTCCACCCGTTACTCTTGGTCCATCCAGGGATCTTGGTCCAACCAATGTTCTTGGTCCACCCAAGATTCTTGCCCCACCCAAGTCTCTTGGTCCACCTAAGACTCTTTGTCCACTCAGGGCTCTTGGTCTAGCCAGGACTCTTGGTTCACCCAGGATTCATGATCTACCCAGGGCTCTTGGTCCATCCAGGACTCTTGGTCCACTCAGGGCTCATGGTCTAGCCAGGACTCTTGTTTCACCCAAGACTCTTGGTCCAACCGGGACTCTTTATTCTCACAGGACTTTTGGTCCACCCAGGACTCTTGGTCCACCTAGGACTCTTGGTCCACCCAGGACTCTTGGTTCACCCAGGCTTCTTGGTCCACCCAGGGCTCTTGGTCCAAACAGGACTCTTGGTCTACCCAGGACTCCTGAACTAAATAAATTGTGTCTTGATGATGAGCCCAAGTAGTTTTTGTTTTTGTTGATATGAGGTTCTCCGACGTACAGGTTGCGAATGGCGCCACACCAGCTCCTTCTTTCGGAATCAGTCGACGACCGTCCGCGTCCCTCAAGGCAGAGAGACACTGGACTTCCATCTCCTAGCTCAGAACTCCACGGCAAGAGTCAAGATCACTGGGGAGGGAGACTACCTTTTCTCCCACTCTGCGGTTGACTCCCTGTGTGATATGGGCCGGTGGTACAAAGGTCGGATCCAACAACCTTCCCAGGTAAGTTCAGGTCTCGCCCGGCCTCTCCTGTTGCCATATTACCCTGTTTTAGACTCCCCTGCAGTCGTGAGTTACCATGTATCCTGCCCGGACAAGGAGAGGACGTACACCTGAAGAGCGGGTACACCAGGAGAGGACATACACACGATGAGGCTGGTTGGTAATTCTTCCCTATTCTATAGACGTCAGTGAACCAAAAGGACATACACAAACCATCTACTGGCCATGCATCCCTTTACTGCTTCCCTCTGGTGTCTATATATCCCATTACTAGCTCACCCTGGTGTCTATGTATCCCACCACAAACTTACTCTGGTGTCTATGTATCCCACCACAAACTCACTCTGGTGTCTCTGTATCCCATTACTAGCTCACACTGATGTCTATATACCCCATTACTAGCTCTCTCTGGTGTCTATGTATCCCATTACTAGCTCATTTTAGTCTCTAATCATCCCATTGCTAGCTCACTCTGGTCTCTATGCATCCCATTAATAGCTCACTCTGATGTCTACGTATCCCATTACAAACTCACTCTGGTGTCTACGTATCCCACTACTAGCTCATTCTGGTCTCTATTTATCCCATTACTAGCTCACTCTGGTCTCTATGTGTCCCATTACTAGCTAACTCTGAAGTCTATGTATCCCATTAAACTCACTCTGGTGTCTATGCATCCCTTACTAGCTCACTCTGGTCTCTATTTATCCCATTACTAGCTCAATCTGGTCTCTATTTATCCCATTACTAGCTCAATCTGGTCTCTATTTATCCCATTACTAGCTCACTCTGGTCTCTGTATCCTATTACTAGATCACTCTGGTGTCTATATATTCCATTTCTGCTTCCCTCTGGCGCCTATGTATCCCATTACTAGCTCACTCTGGTATCTATATATCCCTTTACTGTTTCCCTCTGGTGTCTATGCATTCCATTACTAGCTCATTCTGGTGTCTATATATCCCATTACTAGCTCACTCTGGTGTCCATATGTCCCATTACAAACTCACTCTGGTGTCTATGTATTCCATTACTAGCTCACTCTGGTATCTATGTATCCCTTTACTGCTTCCCTTTGGTGTCTATGGATTCCATTACTAGCTCATTCTGCTGTCAATGTATCCCATCACTAGCTCACACTGATGTCTATGTACACCATTACTAGCTTTCTCTGGTATCTATGTATTCCTTTACTAGCTCACTGTAGTCTCTAATCATCCCATTACCAACTCACTCTGGTCTCTATGTATCCCATTACTATCTCACTCTGATGTCTATGTATCCCGTTACTAACTCACTCTGTGGTGTCTATGTATCCCATTACTAGGTCAATCTGGTCTCTATTTATCCCATTACTAGCTCAATCTGGTCTCTATTTATCCCATTACTAGCTCACTCTGGTGTCTATGTATCCTATTACTAGATCACTCTGGTGTCTATATATCCTTTTACTGCTTCCCTCTGGTGTCTGTTTTCCATTACTAGGTCATTCTGGTGTCTATGTATCCCATTACTAGCTCACTCTGGTGTCTCTGTATCCCATTACTAGCCCACGCTGATGTCTATGTACCCCATTACTAGCTCTCTCTGGTGTCTATGTATTCCATTACTAGCTCACTCTGGTCTCTATTTATCCCATTACTAGCTCACCCTGGTCTCTGTTTATCCCATTGATAGCTCACTCTGATATCTATGTATCCCATTACAAAATCACTCTGGTGTCTATGTATCCCTTACTAGCTCACTCTGGTCTCTATTTATCCCATTAACAGCTCACTCTGGTCTCTATGTATCCCATTACTAGCTCACTCTGGTGTCTATGTATCCCATTACTAGCTCACACTGGTGTCTATGTAACTCATTACTAGCTCTATCTGGTGTCTATGTATCCCATTACTAGCTCACTCTAGTCTTTATCCCATTACCAGCCCACTCTGGTCTCTGTGTATCCCATTACTAGCTCACTCTGATGTCTATGTGTCCCATTACAAACTCACTCTGATGTCTATGTATCCCATTACTAACTCACTCTGGTCCCTATTTATCCCATTACTAGCTCACTCTAGTCTCTATATATCCCATTACTAGCTTACTCTGGTGTCTATGTATCCTATTACTAGATCATTCTGGTGTCTATATATCCCTTTACTGCTTCCTTCTGGTGTCTATATATTCCATTACTAGCTCACTCTGGTATTTATGTTTCCCTTTACTGCTTCTCTCTGGTATCTATGCATTTCAGTACTAGCTCACTCTGGTGTCTATGTATCCCATTACTAGCTCACTCTGGTGTCTAAATTTCCCATTACTAGCTCACACTGGTGCCTACGTACCCCATTATTAGCTCCTAATGTGTCTATGTATCCCATTACTAGCTCACTCTGGTGTCTCTGTATTCCATTACTAGCTTACTATAGTCTCTAATCATCCCATTACTAGCTCACTCTGGTCTCTATGTATCCCATTACTAGCTCCCTCTAGTCTCTAATTATCCTATTACTTGCTCACTCTGGACTCTATGTATCCCATCATTAGATTATTTTGGTTTCTATTTTCCCGTTATTGCTTCCTTCTGGTGTCTATGTATTCCATTACTAGCTCACTCTGGTGTCCATGTATCCTTTTACTGTTTCCCTCTGGTGTCTATGCAACCCATTTCTAGCTCACTCTGGTGTCTATGCAACCCATTTCTAGCTCACTCTGGTGTCTATCTATCCCACTACTAGCTCACTCTGGTGTCTATGTATCCTATTACAAGCTGAATCTGGTGTCTAGGTACCCCATTACTAGCTCCCTCTTGTGTCTATGTATCCCATTACAAGCTCACTCTGGTGACTATGTATCCCATTATTAGTTCACTCTGGTGTCTTTTAATCCCATTACTAGCTCACTGTGGTGTCTATGTATCGCATTACTAGCTAACACTGGTGTCTGCGTATCCCATTACTAGCTCACACTGGTGTCTATGTATTCCATTACTAACTCATTCTGGTGTCTATGTATCCCATTACTAGCTCGGTATGGTGTCTATGTATCTTACTGATAGTTCAATCTGGTGTTTATGTATCCCATTACTAGCTCACTCTGGTGTCTTTTACCCCATGACTAGCTCGCTCTAGTGTCTATGATCCCATTACTAGCTTAAGCTGGTCTAAATGTATCCTATTACTAGCTCACAATATTGTCTGTTTATCCCATTAGTAGCTCAGTATTGTGTCTATATATCCCACTACTGACTCACTCTTGTGTCTATGTATCACATTACTAGCTCAATCTGGTCTCGAATCATCCCATTACTAGCTCACTCAGATGTCTATATATCCCATTACTAGCTAAATCTAGTCTATGTATCCCGTTACTGCTTCCCTCTAGTGTCTATATATCCCATAACTAGATTGATATGGTGTCTATGTATCCCGTTACTGCTTCCCTTTTGAGTCTAGTATCGTATTATTAGCTCACTCTGGTGTCTATGTATCCCATTACTAGCTCACCCTGGTGTATATGTATCCCATTACGAGCTCAGTCTGGTGCCTATGTATCCCTTTGAAAGCTCCGTCTGGTGTCTATGGATCCTATTACTAACTCACTTTTATGTCTATGTATCCCATTACTAGCCCAATCTGGTCTCTAATTATCCCATTACTTGCTCATTCTGGTGTCTATGGATCCCATTACTAACTAACTCTTCTCCCCATATATATACCATTAATGCTTCCCTCTAGTGTCTATGTATCCTAATACTAGATTACTCTGGTGTCTAGGTATTCCGTTACTACTTCCCTTTGGAGTCTAGTATCCCATTATTAGCTCACTCTGCTGTCTATGCATCCCAATACTAGTTCACTCTGGTGTCTATGTAATCCCTTTACTAGCTCACTCTGTTGTCTATATATCAAATTACTAGCTCACTCTGTTGTCTATATATCAAATAACTAGCTCACTCTGGTGTCTATGTATCCCATTACTAGCTAACTCTGGTGTCTATGTATCCCGTTACTGCTTCCCTCTAGTGTCTATGTATCCCATTACTAGATTACTATAGTGTCTATGTATATCGTTTCTGCTTACCTTTGAAGTCTAGTATCCTATTATTAGCTCACTCTGTTGTCTGTGTATCCCATTACTGGCTCACTCTGGTGTCTATGTATCCCATTACTAGCTCAATCTGGTGCCTATATATCCCAATAATAGCTCGGTCTGGTGTCTGTGGATGCTATTACTAACTCACTCCTGTGTCTATCCATCCCCTTACTAGCCCAATCTGGCCTCTATCCCATTACTAGCTCACTCTGCTGTCTCTGTATCCCATTACTAGCTAACTCTTGTCCCTACATATATTCCATTACTGCTTCCCTCTAATGTTTATGTATCCCATTCCTAGATCACTCTGGTGTCTATGCATCCTGTTACTGCTTTCCTTTGGAGTCTAGTATCCCATTATTAGCTCACTCTGGTGTTTATGCATCCCAAAACTAGTTCACTATGCTGTCTATGTACCCAAATACTAGTTCACTCTGGTGTCTATGTAATCCCTTTAATAGCTCACTTTGGTGTCTATGCATTCCATTATTAGCTCACTCTGGTGTCTATATATCAAATTATTGGCTTACTCTGGTGTCTATGTATCCGATTACTAGCTTACTCTGGTGTCTGTGTGTCCCATTTCTAGCTTACTCTGGTGTCTGTGTATGCCATTATTAGATTACTCTGGTTTCTATGTATCCCGTTACTGCTTCCCTCTGGTTTCTATGTATCCCATTACTAGCTCACTCTGGTGTCGATGTATCCCTTTACTGCTTCCCTCTGGTGTCTATGCATCACATTACTGCCTCACTCTGGTGTTTATGTATCCCATTACTTGCTCATTCTGGTGTCTCTGTATCCCATTACTAGCTCACTCTGATGTTTATGTATCCAATTGCTATTTCACTCTGGTATCTATATATCCTATTACAAGCTCACTCTGGTCTCTAACTGTTCCATTATTAGATTACTCTGGCTTCTATGTATCACGTTATTGCTTCCCTCTGGTGTCTATGTAACTCATTTCTAACTCACTCTGCTGTCTATGCATTCTTTTACTGCTTCCCTCTGGTGTCTATGCATCACATTACTAGCTCACTCTGGTGTCTAATTATCCCATTACTAGCTCACTCCGATGTCTCTTCATCCTATTACTATCTCATTCTGGTGTCTATGTACCCCATTACTAGCTTCCTCTGGTGTCTATGTATTCCATTACTAGCTCACTCTGGTGTTTATATATTCCATTACTAGCTCACACTGGCGTCTGCATATCTCATTACTAGCTCACACTGGTTTCTATGTATCCCATTATTAGCTCACTCTGGTGAGTATGTATCCCATCACTAGCTCACTCTTGTGTCTGTGAATCCCATTACTAGCTCACTCTGGTGTCTATATATCCCATTACTAGCTCCCACTGGTGTCTGCGTATCCCATTAGTAGCTCACACTGGTTTCTATGTATCCTATTACTAGCTCACTCTGGTGTCTATGTATCCCGTTACTAGTTCACTCTGGTGTCTAAGTATTCCATTACTGGCTCACTCTGGTATCTATATATCCCATTTCTAGTTCATTCTGGTGTCTATGTATCCCATTACTAGCTCACTCTGGTGTCTCTATATCCCGTTACTGTTTCCCTTTGGAGTCTAGTATCCCATTACTAACTCGCTCTGGTGTCTATGTATCCCATCACTAGCTCACTCTTGTGTCTATATATCCCATTACTAGCTCATTCTGGTGTCTTTGTATCCCATTACTAGCTCACTTAGGTGTCTATATATCCCATGACTAGCTTACTCCAGCGTCTATATATACCATTACTAGCTTACTCTAGTGTCTATGTATCTCATGCTAGCTCACGCTCGTGTAGATGTATCCCATTATTAGCTCACACTTTTGTCTGTGTATCCCATTACTTGCATACTCTGGTGTCTAAGTATCCCATCGATTGCTCATTCAGGTATCCATGGATCCCAGTACTAACTCACCCTTGTGTCTATGTATCCCATTACTAGCTCACTCTGGTGGCTGTGTATCCCATTTCTAGCTCACTCTGGTGTCCCTGTATCCCATTACTAGCTCACTCTGGTGTCTATGTATCCCATTAATAGCTCAATCTGTTGTCTATGTATCCCGTCACTTCCTCCTGTGGTGGCTATGTACCTCTTGACTACTTCCTCCGATACTATGTATCCCTACACTACTTCTTCTGGAGCTATGTATTCATTCTTTACCTTCTCTGGTGGCTATATATCCCTGCATAACCTCCTCTAATGATTATGTATTGCTTTGCTTCCTCCTCTGTTAACTATGTATCTCTGCAATACCTTCTTTATGACTAAGTATCCCTGCGCTACCTCCTACGGTGGCCATGAATCCCTGTACTACCTCCTGTAGTGGCTATATACATCTGCACTTCCTCCTCTTGTGGCTATGTATCCCTTTGCTACCTCTTCTGGTGCTATGTATCCTATCACTACCTCCTCTGGAGGCTATGTATCCCTGCATTACCTCCTCTGGTGGCTATGTATCCCTGCACTTCCTCCTCAAGTGGCTATGTATCCCTTCACTACCACTTCTGGTGACTATGTATCCTTCCGCTCCCTTCTCTATTGGCTATGTATCCCTGCACAACCTCTTTTGGTAGCTATGTATCCCTGAACAACCTTCTCTGGTATTGTGTATCCATGCACTACGTAATATGGTGGCTATGTATCCATGCACTACCTCCTCTGATGGTTATGTATCCTTGAGCTACTTGTTCTGGTGGCTATGTATAATTTCACTACCTCCTCTACTGCTACATGTCCCTTCACTACCTCCTCCGGTGCTATGCATCCCTTCACTACTTCCTTTGGTGGCTATGTATCTCTTCATTACCCCCTCTAGTGGCTATGTATCCATTCACTACGTCCTCTAGTGGCTAAGTATCCCTGTATTACCTCCTCTGATGCTATGTATCCCTGCAGTACCTCCTCTTGTGGCTATGTATCTCTGCACTACCTCCTCTGGTACTATGTATCCCTTCATTACCTCCTTTGGTGGCTATGCATCCCTGCACTACCTCCTCTGGTGTTATATATCTCTGCATTACCTCTTCTGGTGGCTATGAATTCTTTCACTACCTTCTCTGGTGCTAAGTATCCCTTCACTGCCTCCTCTGGTCTATGTATCCCTTCACTACCTCCTCTGGTGCTTGGTATCCCTTCACTACCTCCTCTGCTGGCTATGTATCCCTGCAATACTTCCTCGGGAGTTATGTATCTATGCGCTACCTCCTCTGGTGGCTATGTATCCCTGCACTACCTCCTCAGGTGCTATTTACCCTGCATTACCTTTTCTGGTGCAATGTATCCTTTCACCACCTCCTCTGATGGCTATGTAATCCTGCATTACCTCCTCTGGTGCACTGTATCCCTTCACTAGCTCTTCTGGTGGCCATGTATCACTGTACTAAACTCTAGTGCTACGTATCCCTTCACTACATCCTCTGTTGGCTATGTATCCCTGCAATACCTCCTCTGGTGGCTATGTATCGCTTTACTACTTCCTCTGGTGCTGCGTATCCCTGCACTATCTCCTCTGGTGCTATGTAACCTTTCATTACCTCCTTTGGTGGCTATCCTTCCTTGCGCTTCCTCCTCTGGTGTTATATATCTCTGCGTTACCTCCTCTGGTGGCTATGTATCCTTTTACTACCTCCTCTGGTGCTATGAATCTCTTCGTTAACTCCTCTGGTGCAAAGTATCCCTTCACTACCTGCTCTGGTGCTATGTATCCCTTTATTACCTTCTCTGATGACTATGTATCCCTTCAGTACCTCCTCTGATAGCTCTATATCCTTGAGCTGCCTCCTCTGGTGGCTATGTATCACTGAACTACCTCCTCTGGTGCTATAGATTCATTTATTACCTCTTCTGGTGCTATGTATCCCTTCACTTCTTCCTCTGGTGGCTATGTATCCCTACACTACTTCCTCTGGTGTTATGTATATATGCACTACCTCCTCTGGTGGCTGTGTATCTCTGCACTACCACCTCAGGTGCCATGTATCTCCTCAGTACCTCCTCTGGTGCTTTGTATCTCTGCATTACCTCCTCTGGTGCTCTGTATCCCTGCACTGCCTCTTCTGGTGGCTATGTATCACTGCACTAAACTTTAATGCACCATATCCCTTCACTACCTCCTCTGGTAGCTATATATCCCTGCACTACCTCCTCTGGTGTTATGTATCCTTTCACTACCTCCTTTGGTGGCTAAGTATCTTTGCAGTACCTCCTCTGATGGCTATGTATCCCTGCACTACCTCCTCATGTGTTTTATATCCCTTTATCACGTCCTCTGGAGGTTATGTATCCCCTCACTATCTTTGGTGGCTATATATCCATGCACCACCTCCTCTGGTGGCTATGTATACCTGCACTACCTCCTCTGGTGGCTATGTATCCCTTCAATACTTCCTTCGGTGCTATGTAAACCTGCAGTTCCTCCTCTGGTGGTTATTCATCCTTGAACTACCTTTTTTGGTGCAATGCATCCCTTCACTACTTTCTCTGGTGGCTATGTATCTCCGCACTACCTCCTCTGGTGTCTATGTATCCCTGTTCTATCTCCTTTGATGGCTATATGTATCCCTTCACTACCTCCTCTGGTGACTAAGTATCCCTGAACTACCTACTCTGATGCAATGCAGCTCTTCATTACTACATCTGGTGGCTATGTATCTCCGCACAACCCTTCTGGCGTTTATGTATCTCTGCACTACCTCCTTTGGTGGTTGTATACCCTTTACTACCTCTTCTGGTGGTTATGTATCTCTGCAGTACTTCCTCTGGTGCTATACATCCCTTCAGAACCTTCTCTGGTAGCTATGTATCGCTGCAGTACCTCTTCTGATGGCTATGTATTCACTACCTCCTAATGTGGCTCTGCATCCCTTCACTAACTCCTCTGGTGGCTATGTGTCCTTGCACTACCTCCTCAGGTGCTTTGTATCCCTTTATTACCTCCTCTGGAGGCTATGTATCACTGCACTACCTGCTTTTGTGCTATGTATCCCTTCACTACCTCCTCTGGTGGCTCAGAATCTCTGCATTACCTCCTCTAGTGTCTATATATCCCTGCACTATCTTTTTTGGTGACTATGTATCCCTTCACTACCTCCTCTGGTGGTTATATATCTCTGCAATACCTCCTCTGGTGCTATGTATCCCTTCAGTACCTTCTCTGGTAGCTATGTATCCCTGCAGTTCCTCCTCTAGTGGATATGATTCCCTTCACTATCTCCTCTGGTGTTTATGTTATCCTTCACTACTTCCTTTTGTATCTATGTATCCCTTTCTTACCTCCTCCTGTGGCTATGCATCCCTTCACTACCTCATCTGGAAGCTATGTATCTCTTCACTACCTTCTCTGGTGGTTATATATCCCTGCACCACCTCCTCTGGTGGCTACGTATACCTGCACTACCTCCTTTGGTGGCTATGTATCCCTTCATTACTTCCTTTGGTGCTATGTAAACCTGCACTACTTACTCTGGTGCAATGCATCCCTTCACTACCTTCTCTGGTGGCTATGTATCTCTACAGTACCCCCATGGTGTCTATGTATCCCCGTTTTATCTCCTTTGGTGGCTATATATAAATTCACTACCTTCTCTGGTGGTTATGTATCTCTGCAATACCTCCTCTGGTGGCATACATCCCTTCAGTTCCTTCTATGGCAGCTAACTATAACTGCAGTACTTCCTCTGGTGGCTATGAATCCCTTCACTACATATTCTGGTGGCTATATATCCCTTCACTACCCCCTTTGGTGATATGTAAACCTGCACTACCTCGTCTGATTGTTATGTATCTCTGCACGACCTTCTCTGGTGGCTATGTATCCCTGAACTACCTACTCTGGTGCAGCGCATCCCTTCACTACTTTCTCTGATGGCTATATATCCCCGCATTACCTCTTCTGGCGACTATGTATCGCTACATTATCTGCACTACGTTAGATGGTTTGGATCAATGAAAGAGAGTCAGGGGTCAGGGATATAAATGCCAAGAAAAGCCTAGTCAAGGACGTATTAGGAAATACAAGAAAAGAAAGTGAGGTAATGTAGGAAATTATAAATGACTTAATGTATAGTATACAAATTGTAGGAGTTTAAGAAATAAGATGGATCATATGAGGACGATAGTTAGCGCCGAATCTATAGATATTGTATGTTTAACTGAAACATGGATGAAATTAGAAGACAGGGAACTGTTGTCAGAGTTTTCTATTAATGGATAGAAACTTTACACGACTGATAGGAAGGATAGGAGAGGAGGTAGGGTAGCACTTTATAGTAGGGATAATATAAAAAGCTGCAACAGAAGTGACATTAAAGTAACATACAGAATCGATTTGGGCTGATATAGATGAAAACAATGAAAGGTTATTATTAGGAGTATTATACAGACCCCCAGATTAGATAGTCTGAGGGGGAAATCCTTATGGAACGAAATTAGGAAGGCTTGTGATCAAAATACATGTATTCTAGGTGACTTCAACTTCAGTACAATTAACTGGGATGATAATACAGTAGATGCTGAGTCAGAGGAGTTTATAGAGACAGTCCAAGATTGTTTTCTAACACAGCACATTTCCAAGGGGACCAAGGGTGATAACATTTTACATTTGTTACTGACAAATGCAAACAACCTTACAGATGAATTGAGGTGGGAGGACATTTAGATAATAGTGACCACAAGGAAATGAGATTCACTATAATGAAGGATGTGAATAGGAAGGAGAATGAAATGTTCGTTCCCGACTTTCGTAAGGCCAACTTTACGGGGCGACGTAGTTACCTTGCTTGTGTTAATTGGATGGGACTAAATGATGGCAGGGTGAGGTCAGACGGTTTGCCTTCAGGTCAGTCAGGTGAATCAGTTCAGTTTAGCGGTAGTGTCAGGTCAAGTGTGGGTGAGGCAGAA
>JAUUDW010632396.1:0-11233 GCA_032361385.1 Panulirus guttatus
CCCCGCCCCGGGGGGGGGGGGGGGGGGGGGGCACCTCCATAAAGCTAGGTCAGGTCATAAGGGAAGGTCGTCGTCATCTGGCAGACTGACATAATCTGACGAACACGTAGCGACCCTGGCCTGAGGTCAAGTAAGTGTCGTGAGGTGGACGATGCCTCTCGGTTTCATTATTTTAGCCACGTATTGGAGGGTGTAAACCCCACACTCCCCTCCAACACAGTTGTACGGGATTAGGAGGGAGGGAAATGGAAAGTGGAGGCAGGTGGATCTGGTGTGGAGTGGCGTATCTTTTTTGTCTTCGATGCACCGTGTGTGAAGTGTGGCCTGGCAATTCCGGGTGTGAGGTTACAGAAGCAACTGCTGCTCTCACCAGGCGGTGAGGCGTTGACTCACTCACTCTCTTTAATGACTGTGTGAGAGCTTTCTCACTGCCAAATTTGATATGAGGTTGCAGGCATTTTGATTTGTGGTGGGGTTTAACGAGGGTATGCGTCGATGAGAACGATAGAATATCCTCGATTACCTCTGTGTAGACTTTTTTGCAGATTGCCCGGTTTGCCCAATTGGAAGAGAACTCGAGGCTCAGAAACAGAAAATATATATATAGCGGTTTCGAACCCCCAGGCCGGTTGCGATTTATTTTTTTTTCGTTTATTAATAACAAATATAGACCCTTTTATTGCGGCGGTTAACGAGCATATACGATAGCCCACGTTGCACGTGGTGGTGGGTCGAATGGGACGACATCTTTCCTCCCCATGTCATCTGCCGCTCCGGGTCTCTCTCTTCTCCCCACCCCGACTCCGACCCTTCAAATCAGTGTTCCTCATCAGTTCCCACTCCACCCCTCTCCCCCGCCCGTCACTTCCCTCCCCTCCCCTCTCGTCATATTGCTCCGTGATTCCTCCCCTCGGTCTCTCTCTCGTCTGTATGCACGCGCTTGTTCTCTCTCCCTCTCCCCCCTCCCCTCCTCTCCCCTCGCCCCTCCGTTTGCACGGTCGGGTGAAGCAGATGGCAGCTGTGTTCCGGCGCGTCCCGCTTCCTCCTCCCTCCGGGTCCTGCACCGTGTGTGGGGGGGGGGAGTGAGAAGGGGGTCGTCTCTCTCTCCCCACTTCTCTTCCCCTCCGGTCGCGTGACACACTGGCCGCTGGTGACGTCACACTGCTCCTGGCGTGACTGGTCCCCCTCGTCCAGGGCAGCAGGGGCAACACACACACACCCCGTAGGCTGGCCGGAACAGGAGCCGGGTTTTAATATTAACGGGACGGGTTAGGAAGTCTTTGGTTGGGCATGGGCCCACGGTGGGTGTCGTGTCTCGGAAATTAACCTGGGGGTCGGGTGACGTCGGGGAAGAGGGGGTGCTCTCGAGGCTGTGTGTGTGTGTGTAGATGTTGGTTGAGGGTGTTGGTGGTGGCTGTGAGGTGGCACGGCAGTTGTATGGGGGGGGGGGGGGCATTGATTATTCCTCCTCGACTCCTGTAGGGGGAACTCTTAGGGTGTTCAGCGTTGGCGAAGAGTTGAATATTTTTTGTCGTCCAGACTGATTTTTGCATTTCGTCTGTCCTGTTGTGGATGTATTGTTTGGAGTGAACGAGGAGGAAGAGGAGGAGGAGAGACGAATAACGAAAGAGGAAAAAGTGGAAGCAGCAGGAGGAGGAGGCGAAGAGTTCCGAGAGGAGTGTGTGTGTGTGTGTGTGTGTGTGTGTGTGTGTGTGTTAGGAGAAGGGTGCGCGAAGGCAAGGATCTCTTGATCGACCCGCCGCCTCCGCTGACTAATTGTTCGTGGCTGGGTCGTTAGGAGTCCCCGGGTAGTTAGTCGTGGTCGTTATGGCTGGGGGGACTCCGCTGCAAGGGAAAGCCTCAGCCATCCACGTCGTTCTTCCTCCTGGTCGTGTTGGTGGTGGTCGTTACCTGTGCACAGAGGCCTGAGCCGTGTTCCTTGGCTGTCTGCCGTATTCACCCTCGACGAGTCCGCTTCTCCACCCGTTTTCTTTATCGTCTCCTCCACCGTTTTCCTCCCCTGCATTATTCTCTCTTTCGTTTCCGTGCCTTCCTTCCTCTTCTTCCTCCTCCTCCGGGTCTCATGGTAATCCGGGCCGGCCCGGCCAACTCATTAAATCCCATGAGATCACGTCCATAAAACAGCGGTAACTTTAGGACTTGGTTCAGAGTCTCGCTGTTTGCTGAGGAGTCGTCGGTAAACTCAGTAGTGTGTGTGTGTGTGTGTGGGGCCCACGCCTAGTGAGGCAAGGCGAGGTGAGGTGCAGGGTAGTGTTGTGTGGTGTAGATGCCTTGTGTACAGTGATATGAAGTCGAGGGGATGGTCGGTGTTGTGAATTCCTTAATTATGACGCATATGGACCGCAATGTTCTCTGTCAACACCTTCCCTTTCTAGGACAGCCGTCCCTGGTGGCTGGCTGATCACAGTGTAATGTGGGGGCGGGTGTGTGCGTGCGTGGGGGGCAGGGGAGGTGAGTGGTGTGGCGTGTGTAAGTGTTGTCGCCTGATACACTCGTATGTTCTGGGTAAACAGTGGCACGTGGTGATCCCCTCCTCTTTCCCCCGCTCGACACCACATCATCCTTCCGCCTGTGGCGGCGCACGTGTTGGCTTGGTGGTGGTGGAGGGAGTGGGTGTGTTGGCGATGGTGATGTTGGAGAAAGACGAGGGGAGGGGGGGGAGAGAGGCGTCAGAAGTGCTGGTTGGTGGAGGAAGGGGGAAGTGCTGCTGCTGGGGGGGGGGGGGAGAGAGGGAGGGAGAGTTGTTGGAGGGAGCTGTAATAAATTACGGTGGGCTGTGTTTACCTTAGATTGTTGTGGCTTAACATAAACTGTGGTCTGCATTGGCTGAGGCTGGGAGGACGCTGGTTTACGCTCTAGCAAAATGCTTTTTTTTCCCCTCTTATCTTTTTTTTTTTTTTTTTGTGAGCGTAAGTGCCGTGGGGTTGGAAGATATATTACTGACTTCATATTTACACGTGCGAAGGAACATGGGGTGTGTGTGTGTGTGTGTGGAAGCTTGCTGTGGTAAATGCATTTATTTACTATCGCCTTGTTGAGTCGGGAGGTTAACTCGTGGGATGGGCTGGCTAAATGCCCTTGTCTGCACGCTTAGCAAAAAGAGAGATCAGCTTTGCAGTGGAACAAGAGTGTGTGTGTGTGTTAAACGTTAAATCTTGCATCTGCAGACGTCATTCTTGTTTAATGAGGCGGGCGTCCGCCCGTAGGGAAACGCGCAAGTTACATTAATTTCAATAAGGGTTACAGTACTGCCCGGCCTTTACCGAGCGCCTTGGGTGACCTCGCGTTTCTTTTGTCACTCTCGTGATTTAGTACAGCCCTTATCGTCTCACGACCGCGTGGACCAGTGTTCTGTGTTAACGGCAGCAGGAGGAGGAGGAGCGTCAGGGGTGCGAGGGTTGACGGAGGGAGACCGATAAAATCCGGGGGATAACGTTGTATTTAATGGATAAATGATATGCAGAGTGGAGAGGATTGGGTGAGGGGTGGGGTGGGGTGGAGGAGGGTGGCAGGGAGGCGCCTACCGACGGACGGACGGGCGTTCAGAGCACTCCATTATGTTTTGAATAATTTACAGCGGGTTCCATCGTCCCCGCGAGAGTTAACACATCTGGTTAGTTCGGTGTAGTTTTAAAACCCTCCAGACCCGAGGAGTGGGGAGGCCATGACACCAACCAACCCCAGTTATACGTACGTCTGTAAACATGTTCTTTTAATCTTTTGCTGTGAATATCACTCGCATCGTGCGATAAGCACGGAGTTGAAGACCTGAGCTGATGTGCGCACTTGTGTGAGTCATAGGGGAAGAGGTGTGTGTGTGTATTGGCATAAAATCGTATGTAGAGAGTCATGGGTTTGCCTCTAAATGCACTTTAATTTGAGGTACATCGATTGAGTGTGTGTGTTCCGAGACGTTGTTCAGTAGATTATATAGCGGGTTCGTTCTTGACTATAGGTGGTTCTTTTTAAGGAAGGGAAGGGAAACAGGACGCTTTTTAAGATGGTGTCGAGCCAGCCACTAGACGGCCACGCCCTAAACCGCGCCCCAGACGCCCCTCCAGTAGTAAGCAGGGTTGATGAGCCGTAAATGCACGGTTATGCGCAGCGGCGGCAGCACTGTTTGACACGAGAGCCATGGCTCGTTAAGGGGGGACGGAAGGGCAGTGAAATAGGGTGAAAAATCACGGGTGGCGTCAATTGGGTTCACGCACCCGGCGATCGATAATTGGGTAATTGAAAATGGGGCTGAATGGGGGCGAGGCGATTTGAGGTGGAATTCCTAGAGTAGGGGAGGGGAGGGGGAGGGGGGAGTTAAGTGACAGGCAGTTAGGGGAGAGAGGGGATGGGAGGCGGGCGGTGAAGGGGACAGCTGATCAGTGTTGACGTTAAAAGACTGATGGTGCGAGGGCATCGGGGCTTCCCTCCTGCTTTTCTTTTTTGTTGTTGTTTTACGACTGGAACATGTGGGAAGTTTTGAGGGGGAAGGTCGCAGGCGGGCGTTGGACAGGAACTGGTCGCTGAGAGGTGGCCAGGGGGTTCGACACGACCTGGTTGGTCACTGGGAGGTTTGCAGGGGTTCGACAGGACCTGGTTACTGGGAGGTGGCCAGGGGGTTCGACAGGACTTGGTCACTGGGAGGTGGCCAGGGGGTTCGACAGGACCTGTTCACTCGGAGGTTGGCAGAGGTTCGACAGGACTTGGTCACTGGGAGGTGGCCAGGGGGTTCGACAGGACCTGGTCACTCGGAGGTTGGCAGAGGTTCGACAGGACTTGGTCACTGGGAGGTGGCCAGGGGGTTCGACAGGACCTGTTCACTAGGAGGTTGGCAGAGGTTCGACAGGACTTGGTCACTGGGAGGTGACGTGGGGTTCGACAGGACCTGGTCCCTGGGAGGTGACGTGGAGTTCGACAGGACCTGGTCACTGGTAGGGGAGTGAGTGAGAATGTTTGTGATTTATCGTGTTGGTATAGAGCTGGGGAATATTTTTTTCCCCGTAGTATTGGTATTGATCCTGGCCCAAATCCCCGCGTATGAGCTGGTTCGCTGACATTCGCCAATATTTACGCTGATCACACGATAGTGGATGATCATCACCGTGTGGACGGTGCGAGGAAAGACGGGATATTTCGGGACATATGGCTAGGGCGGGGCGGGGGGGGGGGGGGGGAGGGAGAGAGAGCAGGGTGGAGGAGTGAGAGGAGTGAGGGAGCGAGAGACGAAGGAGTAAAAGGATGGAGTATTATAAGTGTGACATGTGAGAGTTTACTGTAGTAACGGATGTAATGGGGGTGAACAGCACTCTGGGACCTGAGTGTCTCAGCATCAACTGACGCTTGTCTGTGAGGGTGGGGATCAGACTAACAACACGCACCTATCACAACATACAACCATCGGAAGACACGGCCAGAACGCCTTGCAACCATCACGACTTCACAACATGGCGTCACAACACAACTAAACAAGAATTACAAGAGACTTTGTAACATCACAAAAAGTCACAATACAGAAACCTCTCAACATACTTAATACAACATAAACTACAACAACAGATATCCGTGTTTACCATATACTAATATTCACAACAAACAACTCCTTTCACAACACACAGCTGTCACAACATTCGACACGCAGGGCAACAAAGAAAGCCTATCACAACACGCAGTAGAGCTCAAGAACTTATAACCATAACAACACACAATATCCAACAATACCCAGTCCTCTGTTATATACAACCACGACAGGATATCATAAAACCGCAGCAAAACGTAACATCCGGAACAGAGGCAGCATCCATCACTATTCAACAACAGTTAGGACACAGAACATTAATCACATCACAACAAATATCACAACACAGCAGAATAACAGTCACATCTCAACGACAATATCATTGCAACAGAATAACAGTCACATCACGACGACAATCGCATCACAGCAGCCAGGACAACAGGAGAACAATCGCATCATAACAGAAAAACAAACACAGCACAACAGAACAACAATTACAACACAATACCCAACAAAGGAGAATACTATCAAAGTAACACAGAGCAGCAGCGACAATCACAGCTCAACAGTGATAGAAATAATCACAAGTAAACAACCACAACGAAGCAATCACCAGAGAGCAAAAATCACAACAACAACCATCAAAACAGAGTAACAATCACAAAACAGGAACGTGCATGACGTATATCGCTAGGAAGCATTGCTCTCTTCACATCCATGAGCTCAAATCCTCCCTGCAGGGGATTTCAATGTACACCACAAGGATTGGTTGGGCTAGATCTATCCGAGATGATCCCGGCGGAACTGAGTCCCTTTCTTTTTCCGTCCTTAACAGTCTAGAACAGACAGCTAGACAGCCAACACGAGTTCTTGATTGTCACGACCACTTTTCCAGCACAACTTACCTTTTTCTTTATACTTCTGAATCCTCTCAATAAGCATACGAAAGCCATAATGCCTTTTGGGCCCCAAACATGATCTTCCCGCTATCATTTCCAAATGGGCGGACCCATTCGTGTTTCCAGCCCGAAATGCCAACTGTGGCACTTTTAGAGAGGTCGGTGGTCATCCCTATACGGTTAATTAGTGAGTTTCCTTGAAACGTGTAACGCTTCACTGGCCGGGATGCCACCAGCTGTGCTTACACTTATGACAGAGGGTACTTCGGCTGGAATGGAGTTCTACGGCCGTTCTTCTTCGAAATCATTTTTTCACGTAACCATAGTTTGATCACTCCTGCTCTGATGCCTGACGCATCAGGGATAGAGTGTGCCGGGCCATGTAACTTTTCCCTTTCCCTGAAAACCACGTTGCATTCATTTCTGTTCAAGTGACTGAAAAGCCGATCTTCAGAGAGTCAAGCACACCTTCATAAAACGTTAAGTGTGCTGATTTGACCTCATCTATTGACATATCCTTCTGGTCCTTAAGAAAAAGCATCATCTCCAGTAACTTACGGGATTCAAACTTTCCTTCTCTCCTCCCACTTCATCAAAATATAGCTAACTCTGCAACCGATAAACCCGTTCTTTTCTGTACCTCACTCTCCTTTGATTCTGCTGTGGATGATTCTGTGTCTAGCCCTATTCCCCATCTCCTCCTACTGATATTTTCCTCATGCTGGGTCTTCCAGGTACTTCTCCATCTTCAGGTGGGCAAGACATATGGCCCGGACGGTGTACCTCCTTGAGTCCTATGGGAGTGTGCCTCCGAGCTGGCCCAGGTCCTTGCTCGCCCTCTCCATCTCAATTTAAACTAAACCTGTTCTTTCCTCTTGGAAGTACGCCTTGGTGCAGCGCATCCCTGAGACAGGAGACCGCCCTAACGCCTCCAACTATCGCCCCTTTGCTCTCACTTTTGCTGTCTCTGGAGTCTTGAAATCCCCCATAACTCTCACTTTCTGAAACACTTGGAACCCCTTTCCCTTGTTTGTGATCGCTCGTATGCCTTTCGCTTTCCTGGGTCTACTGTCGATTTTCTCTCCTGTCTCACTCATCTCTGATCTTCCTATTTCAGCAAATTTGGTGAATCATTAGTCGTAGCCATCGACATCTCCAAAGCATTTGACAAGGTGTGGCATACTTACTTTCGAGACTTCCTTTCTTTGGATTAACTGCTTCTCTCTTTCCTTTAATTTTCTCTGATTTTCTATTTCTATCTCTAGCTAGCCCATTGCAGCAGTGTGAATGGAATGACTTCCCTGTCTTATCTTATCGACAGCGGTGACCCTAAGGGCCTGTCCTGTCGCCTACTCTCTTTCATATATCCATTAATGGTCGTCTCTCTCCTGTTTTTAGTTTATTAATTATCATGCTGATGATTCCATTTAACTCATTTCTATCTCCTGACCCAGTACACACATATGCAGCGTCTGGGCACTGGGAACAGTACCGGAGGTAGATTTAGTATTGCTGAAACACAGTTGATACCAAAATATCTTTCCAGATATCACTCTTTTCACTCTCTTTATTTTCAAAACACCACAATTCATTGCTGGAATAACATAAACATGCTTGACATAACCACATCCTTCCTTCTAACCTGGATACCCCACATGATTAACTCAAAAGTTCGCTTTCCAAAACCTGAGGATATTTTGTGGTTGCTTTAATTAAATCTCTTGCGAGCAGGATTTTCATGTGTATATGGGCTATACTCGTCCCAGTATTGAGTCATCCTGACCTGTCTGAGGTGGTCCTTCCACCTCTCTGTTAGGAGAAGTGGAATCAAAAGCCTTCCCTCTCATTAAGTCTTCAACTACCTCTTTCTTATGCTGCTACCCGTTTGCCTCTTCTGCAAGTATCATCATGGCCGCTGTTGTCCCGAGCTGTCTGTCTGTGTCCCTTCCACCGAGGTTTGTACCCGCGGCTCGCGACTTGCTGCTGCCTCCCATAGATATTGTGTGGAAGCCGTTATGATACCTTGGTCTTTCCTCGAGCAGTGCAGCTGTCGAATTTCTTCCTTCTTTTCTTCCCCTGTTCCTATAACATTTCTACATTTAAGAGTCAGGTCCGCATACGTCTAAGAAGGTATAATCAAGTTCTTCATCCTTTTTCTCATCCAATCTTTTTCCGTTTCATCCGATATGGTTATGAATGGGGGTATGTTATGGCTGTGCTGTTCCTCATTCCAGAAAACGTCAGCTGAAGAACAACCACGTTCACAAGAAAAATCCGCGACAACACAGCCGTGAAACAATCACCACGACAAACACGAACACATAATTAAGCCTAGCAGCAATCACAACACCAGTAATTATAACCTTTATTGCTCCAGACGTCGACCACAATTATCACAAAAGTTATCAGGGATGATAGCTACGACGCCAGACATCAGCCACAAAAAGCATCAGAGGAGATAGCTATAACATCAGACGACAGGCACAGCTATCAAGCATCACACATCAAGCAACATAAGACACTACCAGTATACACATAACTGCAAACCAAACTATTTAATTCCTTACACTGTAAAGGTCAAAAAAGAAACACAAAGCCAATTGCAAATTTACCACACAACACAAATGCAAAGTAGCACTTAACCTCTTCAACATGACGGTGCAGATCCTAGGGTATGACGACCTGACCTTTGACCAACCACTCAAGGGTCGTGCTAAGGGTTATAGGCACCATCATACCCAGGGGTTGTACAGTTATGTCAAAGATCGTATCACCTTGCTCAAGGGTCGGACCGTCGTGCTCAAGGGTCGTACCGTTGTGCTCAAGGGTCGTGCCGTCGTGCTCAAGGGTCGTACAATCGTGCTTAAGGGGGTCGTACCGTGGTGTTCATAGGGCTAAACTCTTTAGCCCCTCGTCCCACCTCCTTGCCGCCGGTAGAACGCGCAACTGCAAATATATCGGGAAACAGTTGGGAGCCTGCATTAGAGCGAATAAATACTACTATAATCGCCAGTAATGCCTCTCATTAACTATCATTAACTAGTAATTAGCCAATTTTTGAATTGAAGATTCGCAGAGGGACCCCCCTCCCCTTTTATCTCCTCCCCCCCCCCCAATCGACTATTTCTTTTTTTCTACGTCTCACAGAAAATATTTATCAAAATACATTTCAGCAAGAATGATTAATCAGAGTGCATGAAAAAAAAAGACTTGCAATTCCTATCTCGTGAATCAAAAGTTAATGGAAAAATTAAGTTTTTAATCTGTCGAAGTGGAGGGTGCGATCCAGGGGAAGAACTGTGAGTGCGACAGCTGGCATGGGTCTGGAACACCAAGGTCTGAAAGTGTGAGAGGTCTGGAATACCAGAGATCTGGAAGTGTGAAACCTATGGAATACCAGGTTTGGAACTGTGAAAGCTCTGAAATACCAAGGTCTGAAAGTGTGAGAGGTCTGGAATGCCAAGGTCTAGTAGTGTGAGAGGTCTGGAACATCTAGATCTGGAAGCATGAAAGGTCTGGAATAACCAAAGTTTACGAATGAGAAAGCTTTGGAATACCTGGTTTGGAACTATGAGAGCTCTGGAATACGAACCTCTGGAAGTGTGAGTGGACTGAAATACCCAGGTCTGGAGCTTTGAGAAGTCTGGATTGCGAGGGTTTGGAGCTGTGAGAGACCTGTCTTGAATACAGAAGTCTTAAACACTTAGGTCAAGAACTGCGAGAGCGTGGAATAACAAAAACTAAGATTTGGAACTGCAAGACGTCTGGAATAATTAAGTCTGAAATACTAAGGTCAGGAACGGTGGAAAGTCTGGAATGCCAGAGTCCAAAATACTAAGGTTGGGATTAATGAGAAATCTGGTATACTAATGTCTAAAATCCTAGGGTTGGGAACAGTGAGAGGCCTGAAATTTCAAAGTCTGAAGCATTGATGGTCTGTCATAAAGACTGGAATGATAAGAAACTGGTATATAAAGTGTTCATAACTCCGGGATGATCTGGTTATACCAGGGACCTGAAATACACAAGGTCTTGGAACGCTGCCACTTTAGAATAAGAGGGATCGAAAGGACTAACGGGTAATAGATCAGAAAGTCTCAGATACTCGGAAACTGTAATGGTATGGGCGTAGCTTTAAGGGGTTTGGAATACTATTAGTGGCGATTCTAATGATCTAGGATGCTATGGAACTGAAACACTTAAGGTTTAGACCGCTAGGGATCTGGAATACTAAGGTTATAGAATACCAAGCCCCTTTAATGCTGTAGCTCTGGAACATTCAAGAGTCTGGGAGGCCAAGGATCTGGTGGATCACGATTCTTGAATACTAAGCGTCTGAAATGCCAAGTGCATGATGCATATCGACGCTCGAATACATAATAATGGCCTGGATTACGACAGATCTTGAAATGCAGACTTCTGGAATATTATGAGTCTGAGAATGTCAAACCCTTGGAATGCTAAAGAACTAACAATAAAAGAAGAAAAGATCGTGCCCAACCTCACACTATACTCAGACTCAAATATGAATATACTTTCAGTGATGTGGGTACGGGGAATCCCCGGCCAGCAATGTTGTCACTTCAACCTCAGCGAGGCATACATTATCTCATATGTTGGCTATTTGTTATTATTTATTTGAAATAGTCTTCACATAATTGTATATAGTAAAACAAGCCTATATAATGTTGTGAATTTATCGAATTTTGGAATAATAACAATGATTTATGTATGAAAATTAATCCACAACATGTGACACCAGTGTGATGGTAAGCCACATTGTCACATCTGTGGTCACGGTGGC
>JAUUDW010632418.1:0-11232 GCA_032361385.1 Panulirus guttatus
GGTTTCCAACCTTCGGGTCTCCAAACTTGGGGTCTCCAAGCCCGGGGTCTCCAAGCCTGAGGTCTCCAGCCTTCGGGTCTCCAAGCCTGGGGTCACCAACCCACGGGTCTCCAATCTTGGGGTCTCCAAGCCTGGGGTCTCCAACCTTTGGGTCTCCAAGTCTGGAGTCTCCAAGCCTGGGGTTCCCAACCTCGGGTCTCCAAGCCTGGGGTCTCCAACCTTCGGGTCTCCAAGCCTTAGGTCTCCAAGCCTGGGGTCTCCAAGCCTGGGGTGTCCAAGCCTTGGGTCTCCAAGCCTGGGGTCTCCAACCTTTGGGTCTCCAAGCCTCGGGTCTCCAAGCCTGGGGTCTCCAAGCCTTGGGTCTCCAACCTTCGGGTCTCTAAGCCTGATGTCTCCAGGCCTTGGGTCTCCAAGCTTTGGGGTCTGCAAGTGTCTCAGTATTCTTGAATGTACTCGAGTTTTCCCCGAGTACTCCAGAATCAATCATCATCTTCTTTACTGAATTTGCATCTACTAACCACGTACTTCTCTTTCTCTCTTGTGCAGCTGGTTCCTGGTGTCCCTGGCCGTGGCTGACCTGCTGCTCCTGCTACTGTGCGTGCCGCTGGAGACCCTCCAGCACTTCCTGTGGACGCCCCATCTGTCGCTGCCCGTGTGTAAGCTGTCGTCCTACTTTGAGATGCTGTCAGCCGTCGCCTCCGTCCTCAACCTGACAGCCGTCAGTTTAGAGAGGTAGGGATACACACAGACTCGTTATTGGGGTAAAACTGTTTGCTTTTTTCATTTCAACGCGGTAAATGAAGGTCTTTTAAGCGCACTGAACGAGGATGTTTTAAAACGCTGAGTGCATCTGTTTTAATTTCTTAACGAGGACGCTTTAAACACTAAGCGAGGATGTTTTAAACGTTAAGTGAGTTTGTTTTAGAAACTAAAATAGGATGCTTTAAACGGTAAAGGATGATATTTCAAACGCTAAATGAGGATCTAAAAAGCTAAATGAGGGTGTTTTAAAAGCTAAACGATAACGCTTTAAAAACTTATGCCCATCCCCGTAATCTCTTTCCGGGCTGTCCGTAAAGCGCTTCTTCTCTCTACACAAAGCAAGGCTTAGAAGAGGCGTTGATATATCCCATCCCTAAGAAGGGTGACCGTTCTAACCCCTCAAGCTATCGTCCTGTTGCTTTGGCATCTACCATTTCCAAAGTCTTTGAATCCCTCCTCATCTCACATATCCACAGAAATCTTGAATCTTTCTGTCTTCTCTCTGAGCAGCAGTGTGGCTCCCGTAAGGCGAGATCCACTGGTGATATTCTTCCCTATATTACTAGTGTCTGGTCATCTTGCCTGAAAGATGTTGGAGACTCATATGTCGTTGCCCTTGACATATCCAAAGCTTATGACAGGGTGTGGCGTGTGGTTCTCATATAAGCTCCCCTCTTGGCTTGCTTCCATCACCTTGCTCCCTCTTAGCTAGCTTCCTTTCTGGCCGATCAATCTCCGAGGTTGTTGATGGATCACCACTTTCCTCCTTCTCCATTAACATCTGTGTTCCTCAAGGTTCTTAAGTGTCTCCTACACATATCCTCCTATTTTTTTTCAACGATTTTACTTCTTCCAGATAACCAAATGTACTCATAAGCTGGCGACTCGACACTGCGTTCCTCCCACATTCTTCAATTCCTGCTCCTTCTTCTCTAACTCGATCTGCATCTCGTCTCTACACAGCTTCCTCGGTAAACTTTGACTTGGACAGAAGGAATGCTACTGGGGGCTGCCATTTAGTTTTTTCTATATTCAAATTTCGTTAAAAATGGGAAAAATTATCGCCTAGTCATTAAGCCCCGCAATCGCTAAATTTTAGCAAACATTTAAGGATCGTTGTAGCAATTTTTGAATTGCTACTCGCTTTCTATAAATCATTACTTAAAAGTTCTAGATATAGAAAACTGACACAAAAGATCCATCCCTTAACTATGATATCTAATTTTAGATCCCTAATGGTGGCACTTATCCATCTCTTTGTGAAGCTTTTACGAGTGATAAGGAGGGAGCAATGCGAGAGAGAGAGAGGGTGAGAGAGAAGAAAAAAGATAAGGATAAAGTCGGTTCCTGTAAGATGCCAAGCGGTCATTATCTAAGAGACTTGGGCAAAGTTTGATCGTTAACTTTCTTTGCCACGGAGAACTTTGACCTCGACACATATAGGGCGTCTGGGGATAACAGGGTGGTCACTTACGTGGTTCGAGGGTGTTTCTGCCAAGCATTTCTAAAAAGGATTTACTGGATTAGATTATGTGAAGTGAAGGAAAAAAGGAATCTGGCAGCTGGTACTGAAAGGTGAGTCCCTCATTTATTTTCCTTGACTTTGTATTGTATTTATCTATTACAATGTTCTCGTTGAGTACATACACACACACACACACATACACACAATTGACTCACTTCTCAGGCTTTCTCATCCCCAAAGACTGCATACTCTCCCCTCTCTTCAAGACTCTCGCATCTAACTTCCTCACCAACCTATCCGTAAACAAACTGAGCAGCCATGATGACATCACACACGCACCTGTCGCAGAGCAACCTTTACTGGGAACCATTCACTCTCTTCTCTTCATACCCATATACATGCCTTACATCCTTGATAAAAACTTCTCTCTGCTTCAGGTAACTTTCCAACACTATATTCTTAAGATTTTCCACAAGGCATCTCTATCAATCCCATCATATGCCTTCTACAGGTCCATAAATGCTGCATAAATTTTTTTTCATGTTTCTATAATTATTTCAAACATTCTTTAAACACCTGATACACACATCCTTTACCACTTCTGAAACCAAACTGTTCCTCCCCAATTTGAAGCTTTGTAAATGCCTTCAACCTCTCAATGAATACCCTCCCATACAACTTACCAAGTACACTCATAAACTTATACATCTGTAGCTTGAATTATCACTTGCCTTTATACATCAGTACTATACAAGCATTCTGCCAATCCTCAGGCACATCAGCTTGCTACATATATACTGATAATCCTTACTGAACAATCAACAACATGGCCACCCCCTTTGTTAATAAGTTAAACTGCTATATGATACACTCCAGCTGCCTTGCCACATTTCATCTTACATGAACATAAAGTACAGTGCAGTGTATGGAACCATGGAAGCTGAAATTAACTATATGTTGGGGTAGGGAGCAAAGATCCTGGATGCATTGATAAATATGTGGAAGGATAGGGCAAAGATGGGTGTGTTTGATGACACAGTAGTCCCAACACTGTTGTATGGGTGAGAGTATTGGGCCCTTAATGCAAAAGAATGAGAGAAGGTGGACTTTTTGAAAGAAAGTGCTTGATAACATTATGGGGTGAGAGAGGAGTTGATCATAAAAAGAACAGTTTATGAGAGGTATGTAGAAGTAAGCTGAGCACGACTGATAGTGCTGAACAGGGTGCAATGAAATGATTAGTACATAAGGAGAGAATTAACAAAAAATCTAAGATGATAAACATGTCAGAAGTGGAGGGAACAACGGTTTAGGGGGAACCAAGAAGGATGGATGGAGTGGAAGAGGCATCGAATTACTGGGGCTTATCATTCAGGAGGGTGACGGGCATATCCAGTAAAGAGAGAATTGGAGCAATTTGGTATGTAAGGGTTAACATGCTGTCAATGGGCTGAACCAGGATATGCGAAATGGTCAAGGAAAAACAAGAAACTAACTGTGGATCATTATACATAGGAAATTCCAAAGTATGAAGAAAATAATGTATAAGGTTGAGGCAGCAAAGGGTTCCATTTTTTCTCCTAGATGCCACAGGTATCCCAAAGACAGGTGAAGATAACATTTCAGAAGTAGGTGACTAGGTCAAAAGCTTTGGTTGAGTGAAACAGAGCCAAAGAGGTTGCATCTAAATTGTGATGGATATACACAGTCTGAAGAAATAATGTAATAGGTAGTTTAGGAGGTCTTCAGATAGCCAACAGCCTACAGAACTTGTAATGTCTGTATAAGCTAAACTGAGTAAAACATTTTTACTGAGAAAATTGAGATCACAATTATGGTAATGGGTCATAATTTTTCAAGAGATTTTAGACTGTTGACTTTGGAATTTATTAGATATTTTTTATGTTAGCTGAGATGCCACAGGCAATGCCCTAACAAGGCCATCTTATTAACACTATGCACATATATACCCTAGCCTAGGAATACCCTATCCTAGGCCAAGTACCCATTTTATCAAACAAACCGCATTCGAACCTATGTGCTCAACTCCTGACGGCCTGTGAATGTGTCACAGCCAGGAACACTAGCTGATGCACCACTGTGGTCCTATAATAATCAAGGCGTTTTGATTGATGGAGGGAGGCACTGATTGTGGAACAGAGTTTTGGCAAACACAGGGTAGAGCCTATAAAATTTCACAAATCACTGGGTTTCCCATATTGACTTGTGGCTGTAACTGTCTTGACATTTTCAAATTCATATACAGTACTGACTCAGGGATGTTAAGGCTGAGAATCAGTTAATCTAAAGGTGGGGAAGTGGTTGATAAGTAGTGTTCCCATGGGAGACCAAGGCAGTTTTGGTCAACTTATACTACTTGGTGAAGAAACTATATGTATTTATAAGTGTTAATGGTATCTGAGATTCTGCAAATACAAGTCTGGGTATAACAACAATATACATTTGATAAATTTTATGAATAAACAACCTCTTCCTACTCTATGATAAAAGAATATTATTTTCCATGTACCTAACTTCTCTTAAATCATTTAGTAAAGAGGACCCAAAACCATCTTGATTTTACCAGAAGCTGTTGAGAATTGCATAAGACTTTACATCTCTGTATTAAAACTTATTATACATTAGGAGGCGCACCATCAGATAAGGGAAAGATTTAACTTTTGGGCAATAATCCATCTCTACTGCTAATTTAATTTCAAAATTCATTTTGATCTCAAGTGAACATCTTTGCCAGGTCTGTATAAACTGAAATTTATGGCAAATTGAGAGCCAAGAATGAGATAGAATCATTGCATTTAAAAACTGTCTATAAATCGGTGAAGCATATAGTTTGTTCATTTTTTCTAGAAAGATAAGTTGATGTTTCTTCAATAATAAATAAATTTTGTAAAACATTTTATGTTTCTGACTGCTTAATTAAGTTTTTGCCTAAGCTCAGGGAGATTTTGCTTACAAACAAAATTTAGTTGCAGCAATTGTTGATTAGAAAAGGCTTATAATACAGTTACATGACATGGTATAATCAAGAATATGTGAATTTGGATTAATTGATTACAACAGTCTTCAAAATCAAACTTTTTACAGGTTTTTATGTGAAAGTTGGTGATTCTAGGTAATTAAGACAAGCTCCTTATCACTCTGTACTCTATTTTTTTATGTGTAGATTTCATTTTATTCTGTTTTTTAAATATTCCCATCACCTCTTCTCCAGGGGCTTTTGCATCTTCAGGACATCACTACAATCAGTAGCAGAGAAAGGAAGGACTCCTGTGGAGTGAAAAGTTCTTCAATATGATTGCATTTCAGTGATACCACCTTCCCGGTGACTTTTCACTTGCAGCATAAAGCAAGCAGGCAAAGTCCGATAACATCTGTAGATTACAACCGACAGAATTACAAAATAACTTCATTTTGATAAAAGTAAAAAATGCAATATATTCTAGAGCATATGGTATATGCCAAATCTGATACATTAAATGCAATGTATTATAAACTAACACAGACTTGCACACATCTGTTGTATGTTTTGACCATTCCATGATTAGCTAAGCTGAAGAAACTCACTTTTAGTTGATTTAGGATCATTCCTTCTTTGGACTCCGACAATACGATAATTCCACTCATATCTCACAGATACATGCTTCATTATCATATATCCATTCTTTATGCAACTTCTTAAATAGTATTTTAAACATATGTTTCGAGCATGTTACAAAAACAGATCTGATTAATGAAAGTATAGATATGGTAACTGTAACAATGTGTTACAAGGTAAACTTACATATTATATAATAAAATCACTTTTTCATACATGACAATTTACCTAGAGTACTGATGAAATTTCCACACAAGTAGGATGGTTGAGAAGTAACATGGATCCTTTGCCAATTATATCATTACTTATCATCAAGAAGTGTTGTATCTTCATCGGAAGTAAGAGTGACAGTTGGCTCCTCTACTTCATCCTTTGATTTGTCCTTAAACTTGTCCTTGTTTTTCTTAAGGAGTGCAGTTGTCTTAGACACCTGTGTAGGGTCAAAACAGTCCAGAAGGTATGGCTCATCAAGATCTGTCTCTGTAGGAGCAGGCTTTGGCTGGGTATTGTCACTGTGCTGGTCCTGTTCCACTACTTTCATTTCTAATGAATCATCATATTTCTTGCCAGAAGGAGAAGTAGTATCTGTAGTGCTCACTGAATAAGGGTCACTAGCAGTATCTGGGTCATCGTCTAAAGTCTTCTCCTGCCGTTCAAGTTTAGCTTGTTGTAGAGATCTCTCAACACTGTCCTCCTTACTAATCTAAATGGAAACATCAAAATTCAAACATTATCAATTAATACTTACAACAGTAAAAACAGCCACAAAAATGTACCTAAAATTCATGTAAAACAATGAAAAGCCAACAAAAACATTTTGATAAAGTGAATTTCTTAACCAAAACATTCATTGTGTCATTTACGCTCCATTCACGAGTCTCCTTAATTCTTAGAAAATAGTATTGGTTGTAGTGCCCCTCTACAGTTACACAATTTCCTTAACACAATAAGAGATTGGATATCAAAAATGAAAAAAAAAAATACTTAAAGTTATATAAATACATCTGTGTTGGCCTGATTCACTGCTGAATAAAGGTTGGATGGAGATGTGCTTGACACATCAAACAGCTGTCAATACACAATATGTATTTGGAGACATTTCTTTTTTTCTACTCAACTTGGTTTTATACCATACTCTTATTTCATATATAGTCATAACCCTGGTGATAAATTACTTGAATGTATTTAGAAATATTACACTGTGAACACTAAAAATAAGTGCTACAGGGAAAGCACCTGGCATGTGTGGGCAGGAGCTTTAAGATTTTGTTTCTTTTGTTAATCTTAATTTCACACTTACTTTTCTTATTGATATGCATGGCACTGGTGGTGAATAACATGTACGTAAGGAGGTAGTAGTTGACAGGCAGGCATCAACCACCTGGGTATCAGAAGGGTTAATGACAGCCGTGTAGTAAGCTAGCACTTCAGTAGTTGTTAAGTTGCACTCCTCTGACACTACATGTCTTTTCTTTCTGGTTTACCCCTCTGTGGACTGCTGGCATTCTGTTCACTAACATACAATCTCTCCTTGTCACAAATAACACTTGACAACACTGAACTCCCACACCATATTCTTCATAAGTCTAGATTATCCTGCGGTGAGTGCTATGCACCAGCCCTGCCTTTTGGCAAAATGGTAGGAGCAGTAGAAAGAAGTAGCAGATAAGAAAACTTAGGCAGGACTATTAGGTAGAAGTAGTTGTTAGGAACATTAAGCAGGAGCATTAGGCGGAAGTAGTAGGTTGGAACATTAGGTAGACCCATTAAGTAAGAGCCTCTGGAAATACTGCACAAGAGTTGCCCTCTGCCAGTGGCCTGTTAAGGGTGAGGCACTAAAGGCCAAGTATCGGTACTAGAGTTCACTAGTTATGGAAACTCTTTTGCCGTGGCCACCCCCTTGAGAGAGTTCCATAAGGGAACAGGTGCCAGAGATACAGATAGATTTTGAAAAATTCCACTACTCACACTACAAATAAGTGTGAGAGAGAGGGACTGACACATTAGGAAAGGATACTGGAGGTGTGTTTTCTTCAGATATACTCTGGCTTCTTACCTGTCACTTGTTGCCAAAATCCTCCATCACCTATTGATTACATTTAAAAAATTTGGGTTTCATTATTACTTAACTTCTTCCATCCGAGGGAAAGCCAAGTCAAGGGTGATGGGGTGGCTTCCCTCCTTTTGTTGTCCTGCAAAAATCACTCAAGTCATCTATATCTTCATGTTTCCCATGTTAGTCTTCTCGACTTTCTTCACCAACTGACACATATCATACCTGTTCCTGATTACTTGAGTAATCCAACAATCAGTGTATTTTCTGTGAAGTCAACATGTATGCACAACCTGCAGCCATGCAACCATGATGGTGGTTGAAAGGGCATTGAGGAGAGCAGAGATTTTTTCTGCACTGTTCTAACAATAACAGATCAGAAACTGAACATTGAATCTAACAAGACCTCTGTAATCTCTGAAGGGTATGATATGTCAGCTGGATGTTTAACCATGCAGGAAAAGTTAGCTCTGTACAATGAGTGACCTTTAAGCAACATCATCAGATGATGAGCAGTTTAAAAGTTCAAATTATTTGACAATGGTTTTTCTGTGTTAGGTAGCTATCCTGTGGGAGAGGAGTTAGCTGGAATGGGGTACAGACTGGCAGACCAGGTACCCCTCCATGAGTTTTGTGTGCAGATCTGATGTATTAACACAAATCACTTTCATATAAATTACCCAACTTATATGAAATAAATATCTCTATTGCTAATAATTGTACATATTGAATTCTGATGTATCAGAAAAATTTACACAACAGAATCTGTTTTACGTATAATCCCTACTCTCTTCACATGCTTCAGATAGACCAAGGAAGGCCCTAAGAGTAACATTTAATTGCTACTTGAATTTCACAGCACTCTACTTCGCTACTAGATACATAAAAGAATATGAATGAATACCTTGATAACTGGGATGGTCTGCATGCTCTGTGAATCCTCTGAACTGCTGCAATGATGGCTTGGTTGTGTTCCATTCTTTTGTTGGCCATTTTTGCTTTGAGAATTCCGATTAAGGTCATCCACCTTCCAGACTGAGGGCTCTTGGTGGTAATGAGCTTGTGGTGCAACTTTTGTCTGCATTTCAGGCTCTACAGCTTTCCAAGGTTCTACCTTATTAACTGCCCTTGGTGATTTACCATGTTTGGACTCCTTTTGCTGTAAACTCTCGTTCAGTTCCTGGGCACATTCTTCTGGCATTTTCTTTTTTAGTTTACTTAGCTGAGGTCCAGATCCTTTCCTTCTCCTTTCCTTCGGAGAATCAGTGATCTGCCTTTGAGAGGGTCTGACCTTAGATGATGATACACTTTCATCAGAATGTTTCCTGTTGCCTTTATGCTGGGTGCCAGAAACTCTGTGCTTTCCTCTTTGCACCCTTGATAAACTAATTTCATCTTCATCTTTAGCTCCCTGAGGGTAAGAATTATGCCTGTGTTTGGTCCTAGAGTATGGACTTTTTGGGGCAGACTCCATATTCTTTTCTGAATCCTTCACTCTTTCCTTCTCATGTCTCTTATCTTCTTGTTTAACCATACCCACATCTTTGTTTGGCATGTCCTTCCCTCCTTTTCGTGGCTCTGAAAGGGAATCATCAAACACCTCAGAATGTCCCAGATCAGTAACATCATCTGGCCATGGCCCTTCGTCCTTTCCTCGAGGAGGGTCAGAGAGAGGGATCAATGGACCACTTTCACCTTCTGGAGACAGTACTGAAATGAAAGATATGTAGTTCTGAACACATGCAATATATTCTTAAGAGATATATATCTGAGAACATCAAATATCCCTGTGACTGACAATAGGTAACAAGTATCAATCTTATTTAAAAGTATGACGAGAATAATGAATGGCCATGATTTCTCTCACTACTAACCAACATGTGTATGAAATTTACAATTAATGCCTCATAATAAGAAATAAGGAATATGCTGACAACAGTCTTATGAAATATTGCTGTTTTATATATATTGCTTCTGAATGAACATATCATTGCACTTTAAAGACCATATCAAAATATCCAGAAAAGACTAATCTTATCCCTGGAGCCATACCAGGTGGAGACTTCTTGGTGACTGGCTTCTCAGGGTCACTAGTTGCATCCAAGCGAGGACGAGGCATGGGTGTAAGAGGTACAACCCGACCCCACCTGCAGGAAGATCCAAGGTACAATAGTATTACCCACTCTGTTATGCCTTCCTTCAGTCTTCTTTCTTCTTATATATGAATACTCAACTGGGTTTATCCTCCCTACATTTTTCTAGTTTTCGTTATCTAATCCTTTTCTAAAATTCTGAATGCTTTCCATTTTTATGATATCTACCTTGCATCATTTTCTCACCATACATTCATTATTCACATCTTCCACTACATCATCTAACTTTTGCATCTGATACTACTAAAGTCTCTTCAAAAGAGTACTGCTATTGACTTCATATCCCTATCTCCATACCTGAGCATGTTTTAACATTTAACACTCTCATGTATGGATGTTTCAATATGCATCCTTTAGTAAGCTTGTGCTGGTGAACACTGGCATAATAAGCCTCAAAAGCATTGGAAATGAATCAGAAATTCAATTTTGGATCTGCAGATACATTTTAGGGTTAGAAATTTACACCAAGCTTTCCTGCACACTATCCAGCCATGCCACACATTTCTGCTTCAATGGGACTCCCTACCCATACTGCCATACACTCCTATCCATTACGAACATATACATGCTAACAGTAGTAGACATCTCAAAAAACTTACTGAAATGGTGATGATGGTGAAAGATTTTTCATTTGGTGTGTATGATATTACAAAGCTGTGATCTGGACTAAATTTACAAAACTACAATTCAAGATCAAAGACAGCAACACAAATCTATTAATACTGTGAATATCTACAAGTTAACAGTGGTATACATCTCAAAAACCTCCTCATGCCATATATTGTCCTCAGACATTAAATTTCCAAGAAATCCACCCTCCTCCACACAACCCTCATGTCTTGCAACCATATAATATTGTTGGAACTACTTTTCCTTCAAACATTGCCATTTTTGCCCTCCCAGATAACGTTCTCTCTTTCCACACATTCCTCAGTGCTCCATGAACCTCTGCCCCCTATGACTCACTTCCACTTCCATGGTTCCACTCTCTGCTAAGTCCACTCCCAGATGTCTAAAACACTTCACTTCCTCCAATTTTTCTCCATTCAAACTTTCATCCCAACTATCCTGTCCCTCAACCCTGCTGAGCCAGTAACCTTTCCTTAATTCACATTTACTCTTAACTTTCTCCTTTCACACACTTTTCCAAACTCAGTCACCAACTTCTGCAGTTTCTCACTCG
>JAUUDW010632429.1:0-11232 GCA_032361385.1 Panulirus guttatus
CTTCTCATGTCTTTCCCAATAACTATGACCTGGCTCATTTCAAGAGACATATTTTTCACTTTCTCAAAAATTTGTAAGTACTTTCCTCATCTGTTTTCCCCCTTTCTCAATTCTCTATATTTCAATTTGGGCCCGTCCTTGATGTGGACTTTTGTCAGTGACTGGAGCCTTCAACTTAAAAGAAAAAAAAAAATAATGTATCTATGAAGCACAAGTGATGCATGATACAGAACCTGAACTATGAAATAGTAAGTGATAAGACCTTTTCTCATCCATGCCCTGCTGCATCACTGGTAGGCTAGTTGGAATATGATAATGTATTTAGATTCTCATCATTTCTGCCACCAATGACCTATAGATACGGACTGATTTTGTCCATTAACTTAACTCAGTTACATGGGCTAACCATCAATGAAAGTTCATTACTATGTCATGTGTACACCAGCTGGGGCAATGGGTCTTTCTGATTAAATGTAAGCTTTATCTCCATTTGTTTTCTTCTTATATACTCCAATAAGACTCAGGATGATCCTCACAGTACATTTAAAACACCAGGTTCATGTGCCAAGGGCTATACAAAAAGGAGGCAGCTTAAGACGAGCCACAACATAGAAGGACTAGACAAACTCCTATGGATAGATGAGGATCAAAAAGATGACTAGTGTTCAACAGCACTAGGTAGGCCTGAAGCACTTTTCAACACAGTTCCTGTCACATATTCCCAGCAAGTCAAAAGGAAAAAGAGATGAAATTATTTTCAGGCACTGAGAACACAAAAGAGGCATAAAAAACAACCAAAAGGTGCCCTGGAAAAAAGGTTTTCTGTTTAAATCATCAGTTTAAAAGAACTTTGGCCCTTCAGGTGATTATCTAAATTCTTTTAATCCCAGAGCATCCTGCATCCTCCAATATATCACAGTGTTATATTGATTGAGGTATGGGACTTACCAGCTATCACGAGCCAGTGAACCAACTTGCCTACCGTGACCAGGAGATGATCTTCATCCACAAGTTGCTCCCAACATCCTTGCTCTGTAAGAAAAACAGTTTCCACAAAGTAGACATTCCCCTCCTCCCACAATCAAATTTGGGAGCTGCTTGTCTACTGAAATGTCAACCAAACATGAGCCAAAAGAGAAGGAAGACTTGACCAGTTGACAGTCATTCTTAAGCTGACACTTGCCCAGGATTAAAAACAGTATTACTGTTCTATACTACAGCAATGCCATTCTAGTCATTAACTCTAGTATAACTCCCTATCTGGGGCCTATACACCTAAAAAAAAAAAACAAATAGACATGACCTCAATAATCTCCTATGTTACTGTATAAATACCCCTTAAAACATAGCCATCATATCAATATATCACAGCGTTATATTGAGTGAGGTATGGGACTTACCAACTATCATGGGCCAATGAACTAACTTGCCTACCATGATTGGGAAACCCCACATTACAGGAATAGCTAAATCTGCCTCTAAGAAACAGGGTGTCCTGTTTAGATGTCGAAACTTCTCTTCTGAACAGTTGCTTCAATTATACAAGGGATTGATTCATCCTTGTATGGAGTACTGCATTCATATTTGGGGTGGTTCTAGCTCTGTTTCCTTACTTGACAGAGTTGAGTTGAAAGCTGTCCAACTTATAAACTGTCCCAGACTAACTTCCAAACTTGACCCCCTTGCCCTACGCCACAATATTGGTTCACTTTCCCTCTTCTACTGAAATTACTTTGGTTTTTGCTCCCGAGAGCTGACTGCTTGTATGCCCCCACCACTAGCTAGACCACACAATACTCGGCAAGCTACTGTGTCACATGATTATTGTGTGGCCATTGGTAACTCAAGAGTGGGCCATTGTGATACTTACCTCTTTCCCTACACATCGAATCTTTGGAACTCTCTACCTTCCCATGTCTTTCCAAATAACTATGACCTTGCACATTTCAAGACAGGTCTTTAACTTTCTCAAAAACTCATAAATGCTTTCCCTTTTTTTTTTTCCATTTCAATTAAGACCCGGCCTCGATGTGAACCTTGTCCATGACTGAAGCCTTCAATATAAAAAAAAAAATTATGTGTAGTGCCATTGTATAAAGGCAAGGGGGATAAATGTGTGTTCAAACTACTGAGATATATATTTGTTGGGTGTACCTATTAAGCTGTGTGGGAGGGTTGTGACTGAGACGGTGAACACATGTACAAAGCATCAGACTGGGGAGGAGCTGTGTGGTTTCAGAAGTGGTAGAGGATGTGTGGAGAGAGTGTTTGCTTTAAAGACTTCGTATGAGAAATACTCAGTGAAACAAGTGTATCTGTATGTGGTTCATAAAGATCTGGAGAAAGCATGTGATAGGGATGAGAGAGATGCCTTAAGAATTTACGGTGAGGGAGGAAAGATGCTAGAACCTGTGGAAAGTTTTTATCACAGGTGTAAGGCATGTGTATGAGCAGGAAGACTGAAGAGCGAATGGTTCCAAGTGAAGGTTGGTCTACAGCAGGGGAGCATGATGTCACATTGTTGTTTAATTTGTTTATGGATGGGATGGTGAGGGAGGTATTTGCAAGTGTATGCAGGGCAAGTGTGCAGTCTGTTGGGATAAGAGGGCCTGGTAAGTGAGTCAGTTGTTGTTTGCTGATAATATAGCACTGGTGGCAGATTTGAAAAGAAGCTGTAGAAGCTGGTCGCTGAGTTTGGAAGAGTGTGTGAAAGGAGAAAGTTGAGAGTAAATGTCAATAAAAGCAAGGTTATGAGGTTTAGCAGGGTTGAGGGGATAGGTCAGAGTGAGAGTTTGAATGGAATAAAATTGGAGGAAGTGAAGTGTTTTAGATATCTAGCAGTGGACATGGTAATGAATGGAACCACTAAAATGGAGGCAAGTCATGGGATGGATGAGAGAGCAAAGGTTCAGGGAGTATTGAAGAATGTACGGAAAGAAAGATCAGTATCTGGGAGGGCTAAAATGGCTATGTTTGAAGGAATAGTGGTCCCAACAATATCATATGGATGTGAGGCATGGGCTATCTATAAGGTTGTGCAAAGGAGGATGGATGTGTTAGAAAAGAAAGTCTAAGGACAATAAGTGATGTGAGGCATTTGATCATGAAATTAATGAAAGGGTAAGAGAGAGGTGTGGTAATAAAAAGTGTGGCTGACAGAGCCGAGGAGGGTGTAACTACAATGGTTTAGGCATATGGAGATAATGAGTGAGTTAAAGTTTACAAAGAGGTTGTATGCGTCAGAAGCAGAGGGAACAAGGAGAACGGGGAGACCAAACTGGAGGTGGAAGGATGGCGTGAAAAAGATTTTGAGTGATCAGTGGCCTGAACATGCTGGAGGGTGAAAGCCATGCAAGGAATAGAGTGAATTGGAACTATGTGGTATACAGGGGTTGATGTGCTGTCAATGGACTGAAACAGGGCATGTGAATCATCTAAGGTAAACCATGGAGGGGTCTATGAAGCTTGGTTGTGGAAAGGGAGCTGTTGGTTTGGTGCTTTCCACAAGACAGCTAGAAAATGGATGTGAACTATACAGTCTTTCCTGTCTTTTCCAGATGGTACCTCACTAACATGGGAAACAGCAATCAAGTATGAAAAAATAATTTCTCACACACATTCTTCATATCAAATACCTAACACACACATCCTTAACCATTCCTAACACCACAAAGTTCCTCTCCAGTCCCAAACTTTGTGCCACCATCCTCTCAGTCACCACTCTCCCAAGCAACTAATCAGCTACAGTCAGCAAACTTATACCTCTGAAATTTGAACAATCACTTCTGTCTTCCTTGCCTCTATACAATAGCACTCACTATACAGGCATTCAATCAATCCTCAGGCACCTCATCATGAGCCATACATGAACTGAAAATCCTAACTGACCAATCTACAAAATGATCTCCCCCTTTCTTAAGAAACTGCACTATAATCCCATCTACACCAGTCACCATCTTACGTAAAGCATTCACCACCTCTTTTCACCAAAACACTTGCCAGGATTCTCCCACTTCACATATCTTCATGTCTAAAATATCCCACATCAACCATCCTATCATCAAACACATTTAACTACCATTCAAAAGACATTCAACAACCCTCCATCTCCTCTTTACCTCATTTCTGCAAGTCACCACTTTGCCATTTACCCCTTCACCAGTGTTCCAGTTTGTTCTCATGATTTTCTCACATTAATAAGCCTCTTTCACATGATTTTCCCTAAAGTTTGCTTATGTTAGCTCACCTCAACTCTCATTTGTCCTCTTTTTCAACCTCTATACCTTTCTTTTAATCTGCCACTTTCTCTTGAACATCTCCCTATCACTTGCATTTCTTCCTTGCACATAACACCAGCAACTCAACCACCTCATCACATCACTAAATACCCTTTTTTACCTACCCAACTTCCACCTTCATCAAGCACACACTTCTCTCCTACACGTAAAAAGTGATTCCCTAAACACTTTCCATTCCTTACCCATTCCTCATGTTTATTTACTCTCACCTTTTGCCATTCTACACTCAATCACTGCTGGTATTATTTCTCTTAAGCTTCTTTTCACAGTCCACTCACTACTACAATCCTCTTCCCACCCATATGATTTCCTATTTCCCTAAAATCACCAAAAACTTACACTCTCGCCTCCACCTATTAATGATCAAATATCCCATCAGCTGCCTGCCTCATCATTTCACTTTCAAGAGTTTCTCTTTTGCATGCCAATAAATCATTGCAAAATCTTATAATATCTAACTATCATCTCTCTTATTTACCCAAAGTATACTTGTGCATGTCCATCTTTTAAAACCAAGTATTCACAAACACTAGTCCTTTTTTGGTACATAATCACACAAGCTGTTGGTCATTCTTGTTCACAACACCTACTACTCCATCCTCCTAATTATAGTCTCAACTGCCACAATAGCCATTCTTCCATTCACTTATACTAGATAGCTTACATTAAAACTGCTGACACACACACTCAGCTCCTCCCAAAACACTTGCTTCTATCTGTGTATATATTAAGTATCGGTGCTACATTGTAAGACTGCTGGCTGGACTTCAAAATACCACGCATGCGCGCTACACAGGCGCGTGGTGTGCACTGTCTCAGTACTGGCTGGGATGTGGCGCTCGCCGGGCTACACCCGGCACAGCCTGCCACCCACACTTTAGTCTCAGTCTGTATTGTAAATAAATGGGAGTGTTAAGAACTTACAGCTTTAATTCACCACCCTTCAATTCCATCCCATCCATGGCACGGAGAGCAGGATCTCCCTAGACAGAGACTTCAAAAAGCTGGGCTCAACGTTATGAAATCCAGGCAGAAGTCCGCCATTACATGGCGTTACCTCTCAGCTCCGCTGGATTTCTTAGTGACCCAGGACACTCGCTACAGAGTTTCCAGTGCACTACAGTGTCTCCAGGAGTGCTACAGTGCTTGTGCAATGCAGTGTTAAGGTGTCAGTGCGTAACAAGTATTACAGTGCATCGTGGTGTTCCGAACAACGAACTTCCCACTCAAACAGATGCCTTAGTGCAGCCCCCCTGATGCCAGCCGCCATATTGCTCTGGTTGACTAGGGCACGACTACCAACATCACACGCATACGCATGCACAACTCCTCCACCCAGCGTCACTGCTACAGTCACTCTGATACGCATCACTGCTACGAGTCACTCTGATACGGGTCACTCTGCTATGCGTCACTCTGCTAAGAGTAACTCTGTAACGCGTCACTCTGCTACGCATCACTCTGCCACGTGTCACTCCGATACGCGTCACTCTGCTACATGTCACTCTGCTACAAGTCATTCTGCTATGAGTCACTCTGATACGGGTCACTCTGCTACACGTCACTCTGCTACGAGTCCCTCTGCTACACGTCACTCTGCTACGAGTCCCTCTGCTACGAGTCACTCTGCAACGTGTCATTCTGCTATGCGTCACTCTGCTACAAGTCACTCTGATACGGGTCACTCTGCTACGCGTCCCTCTACTACGAGACACTGATACGGGTCACTCTGACACGGGTCCCTCATCTATCAAGTCACACACACAGGCTGCCATCTTTGTGGGTGCCACCTCAGATAACGAGTCCCCCATACCTGTCACTGACTTCACTCCAGCCGTCTCAGCAGCAGCACAGCCACTACACCCACTCATGAGCCCCAAACGCTCCTTCATCTGGACACCCGACCATGAGCAAGCAGTCAAGAAGATCCAGGCGGCTCTGACTTCACCACCTGTCCTGGCACCCTTCAGCCCAGCATCCCTCCCCGACCAGCCAAACCTGATGGGGAAGACTTCACCACCTCAACCGCCCACGTCAGGTGCATCGTCACCAGCACCGCCACTTCTACCGACGACCAGGCAACAGGACCCATCCTCCAAGATAGGACCCTACAAGAGATCCGCCCCGCTGCATCTCAGGGTCAACACTACAGTCGCCTCGTCCAATACATCTATGCCCAGTGTTTCATACGAGTAATGACCCCTCCCCGCCAAGTCCCTGTGCCCCTTGCTCCGGCCAGGAAAGAGAGCCATCACTCAACCCTCCCAAGGCCACCCCTTGTTCACGTCCACTCACTTGACAGAGTCAATGTTCCACTCAAGACTGCGCTACGAGCCTAAAGGGGAAAGGAGGTGTGTAGATATTAAGTATCTGTGCTATATTTATTGTAAGACTGCGGGCTGGAATTCAAAATACCACGCATACGCACCACACCCACGCGGTGTCTGTTGTTTCGGTACCGGCTGGGAGGTGGTGCACACCGCTCACAGTCCGGCGCCACCACTTTCAGTCTCTGTCTATATTGTTACCAAATGGGAGTTTTAAAAACCTACAGCTTTAATTCACTACCCTTCTCTCCCATCCTATCCATATTCTTGACAGGGTCTTTCAAGAACTCTCCCATCTCCAATTGGATGAGGCATATGGCTCATCGAATTCTAAGAAAGTGTGCCTCTGAGCCAGCATCAATCCTTCTCACCTATTTGGCCTCTGCCTAAAAACCCAGACTTTTCCTTCCATTTGGGAGCATGCCTTGTTGCAGCCCATCCCTAAAAATAAAGAGACCACTGTAACCCTTCCAACTATTGCCCCCTTGCTTTCACTTCTGCCATCTCCAAAATCTTTAAAACATTTTCTTAAACACTTAGAATCTCATTCCCTTCCCTCTGATCACCATTATGGAGCTCAGTGATAGGTCTACAGATGATGTGCTTTTCTGTGACTAACCTTTAGTCCACCTCTCCCAGGGATTTTGGTGAAACTTTTGTCATAGCCCTCAACAACCCCGAAGCATTTGACAAGGTGTGGCATATCTTAACTCCCTTTCATTTCTCTGCTGCTCCCTGTTCAATGAATGCAGTTTCCTCTTTGGCCATTCCACTGCAGTAATCATTGATGGAGCCACTTCCCCTTCCTATCTCATCAATAGCAGTCTTTCTCCAGGTTCTGTTCTATTTCCTACTCTCTTCCTTTCACTGAATGATCTCTCTTCTACTTCTAACCCTATTCAATCTTATGTTGATGATTTCACTTTACATATTTCAACTCACTCTCCCTCCCCTCCTCCCTCTAATACTCATTTGCTTTCTTGTGCTGATTGTATTTTCTCTCAATTCAGACCTCTGCAGCATCTCAGAATGGAAAAGCTGTAACCTGGTTAAAATTAATAATGCTACAACTCCATTTCTTCCCATATATCTAAAAATTATTCGTTACCCTCAATTCAATTTCAATAAACCTTAAGTCAACCTTAGGCACAAACATATCCTCAAAAGTACTAAGATAATCATACAAATTCAATACCATACCATCTACTTCTTAAAACCTAAGTGTTGTATAGGTGCCATAATCATTTTTATTGTGATGAGCTATTTCATATCTACAGGGGTGTTCTGATAATGGTTTGTACATATGGAGAGAATGAGTGAGGAGAGGTTGACAAAGAGTATATGAGTGTCAGAAGTGGAAGGGACAAGGAAAAGAGGGAGACCAAACTGGAAGTGGAAGAATAGATTGAAAAAGATTTTGAGTGCGTAGCCTGAGCATGCAAGAGGGACGAAGGCGTGCATGGGATGGAGACTTGGAGCATCATGGTATACAGGGGGCAATGTGCTGTCAGTGGGCTGAGTGAGACATATGAAGCAGCTGAAAGGAAACCACAGAAAGGTGTATGACTCCTGGTTGTGAATAGGGGGCAAAGGATTCTGTCATTACACATGACAGCTAGAAAATGGATGTAGGTGAATGAGGACTTTCCTTCATCTCTTCCTGGCACTACCTCAAGAACAAGGGAAATGAACCATTATGAAAAAAGAATATACATATATTTATATGGATGCGAGGCATTGGCCTATAGCAAAAATGTAAAGAGGAGGGTGGATGTGTTGGATATGAACAATACATAATAGATGGCATAGGGAGGGTTGATTGAATAAGAAGTGATATGGAAAGAGAGAGGTGTGGCAGTATGAGGAGTATGCATGCGAGAGCTGAAAATGGTGTGCTGTAACTGTTTGGACATATTGGATAGGATAAACAAGAGGGTATATTTGTCAGAAGTGGAGGGAAAAAGGAAAAGTTGGAAACTGTAGAGGAGCTGGAAGGATGGGGTGAAAGATGCTTTGAAGGTTCACAGTATGAACATACATAAGGATGCGAGGCATGCAATGGATAAAGTGAATTAGAGCAAGGATAGCGTGCTGTGAATGGGCTGAACCAGGGCACATGAAGAGGTCGGGGGAAACCAATGAAAGGTCTGCAGGGTATGGCTGTAGATCTCTTTGGTTTCAGTGAATTATACATGGCAGCTTGTGTGTGAATGTTAGGGAAAAAAGCCATTTCTTTTGTTTTGTTCCTGGCACCAACTTGCTGACATTGGCAATAGCAAATGTATGAAAAAGTATATATATGCACACAAATATATGTGATTTTGATGCATTACAATTGACAGCTTGAGAATGAATGTGAGCAACTGAGACCTTTCTTTATCAGTTCTTGGCACTACCTCGTGAGTGCGGGAAAAGGCAAACAAGTATGAAATATTTATTTTTTTCATAAATGATTGCAGTTTCCTGTGTTTGAGAGGTAGTGCCAGGAAAAGACAAAGAACGGCCACATTTGCTCACAACCATTCCTTACCCACTTCAAATGCCCTGGTTCAGTCCACTGACAGCAAGTTGACCCCTGTATACCACTTCATTCCAGTTCACTCTATCTCGTGCTCGCCCTCCTGCATGTTCACTCAAATTTAGAGCCAGAACATCCAGGATTCTTTCCTCAAACATACTATCTGTCTCTCCTTTCTTCTCATCTTGGTTACAATCACATACATTTAGACACCCCAGCCTGAGTCTTCAAGGAGGACGAGCATTCCGCTCTTGGCTCCTCCTTTTTCATTTTTTTAAATTGAAATACAAGAAAAGGGTTATTCCAGCTCCTGCTCCCACCCTCCTTAACCACCTTGGTACATATATATTCTCATACTAGAATGCCATTTCCCACATTAGCGAGGTAGTGCTAGGAACAGAAAAAGAAAAGCCGCATTCGCTTAGATCCATCAACTAGCTGTCATGTGCAGCACACCAAAACCACAGCCCTCCCCCAAGCACAACCAGGTCCCACAGACCGATACCTGGTTTCCTTTAGTTCAGTTCACTGACAGCACATTGACCTCAGTATACCACTTCATTCCAATTCACTCTGTCCCATGCACACCTTTCACACTCCTGCAAGTTGAGGCCCCAGTCGCTCACAATCTTTTTCACTATATCTTTCCATCTCCAAATTAGTCGCTCTGATCTTCTTGTCCCCTCCACTTCTAACATATATGTCTTCTTTGTCAACCTTCCCTTATTCACTCATGTCCAAAACCATTTCAGCTCTCTCAGCCACACTCTTTTGATTACCAGACATCCCTCTTACCCTTTCATTATTAACTCATTGAAACCACCTCACATATTTATACTCATAAAACTGGAAAAAATCAATTCAGAAAAATACTTTGTTCACTACTTTCACTATAGTAATGTGTAAAAGTTTTTTATATGTTTCAGTACATGCTAAAAAGTGAAAGAGTGAGGCATTGCTACTGCATGTTTTATGGTTGATTTTACCTGCACCAAAAGATAGATTATGGATATTAATGTTTTATCTATGAAATAATTGTTCTTGTGCTTAATCAGTGTGTTTCTTTGATAAGTTTTTCAAAACAGCAAAACTAAGAATTTGTAAATTTACCAGCTGCTCTGGTCAGACACAGTATTGTCAAGATCAGGCAGGTGTTGGCAACGCTGCCTTCAGTTTTGCAAGAGACCTTCTCCTGCCTCATCTTGGTCAACTTTCAGTGCTGGAAAACCCGTTGTCCTTATAATCACTCTCCTTATGACCCATAGAGAGGTTATGATTTTCCAAATGATTCAGGACCATCTGCTGGGTCCTCTAAATGTAGCTAAAAGCTGCTCACTTTCCTTCCTGGAAAATTTAGGCAAGTTATCTTTCATTGGCATGGCTGGAGGATCTCTGACTATGGCAAGAAATTATTGTGCACTGTCTCTTCAGTCCACGGATTTATCCTTGAATGCTCAGTTGTCTGTTCCATATGCCACCTTAAGACAAAAAGGGATGAAGAAAATATAAAATAAGATTAACTAGATAGATGTAGAAGAGAGACATATTAAGAAGTAAGAATATATTATACAGGTCTTAGAGAATGCTGAAGTTTGTTAGAGAATGAGTTGTGGATATGGATTAGAAATAAGGAGAGAGAGGAATTGATGAAGTGGGATAGAAAGACATTACAAGAAAGGAAGTAAAAGAACATGAGTAATATTATACAACAGAAAAGTTGAGGGCATAGATGGAGTGATCTGACCCTGAAATGGCTGACATCATCATCTGATGATCCCTCAGAAGCAACAACCATCATCACTTAATGTTTAAACTTTTCCTGCCTCACTTTAGACAGCCATTTGAATTATCATACTAACAGTAGCCATAAGAAGTCTCTTCCATTACCAAGGAGACTAGGGAAAAAAAACAGCTCTTGTTACCCCCTACAATTATATTTGTAGGAGCACATATGTTGACCTTTCAGATGGTGCATACAATGACACTATGAAAAATGCCTGGTTTGTTGGATGACCTAAGAGATTAAGAGGAATAAGGGTCATCATTTGTATAAGCTTGTACGGAAAGTGAAGAAGAGTAACTGGTGAAA
>JAUUDW010632451.1:0-11231 GCA_032361385.1 Panulirus guttatus
TTCTGATACGTCGCTTGATATTTGACAAAACCGGTACTTCAGATAAACTGCATCATCCGGTGATATCGTCGTCTCACCAGTGGATATCCCAGTGAACTGTTTCATAAATTTGTCGTAAAGATAACGATGTACAGAGTTTATTTCGACGAATGAATCCCGTTCCGGATATTTATTTCTTTCTTTTTAGAAGAGCGCGTAAGGAACTTTTGACCTCACAGATTTCTACAGAAGACAATGAAATATAACGTTATAGAACATCCTTTTCGTCCGTTATGGTTTCCCACTGAATCATTGGTATGTTTTCCCCCTGCCCTTCGAGGGAATCTATAGTCTCACACGTTCTTTATCTGTGTGAAGATAATAGTAAAGTCATATGACATTTTGCGTCTCAGAAATTCTACTGTATGTACCTAACCATATATTTGGACTATGATAAATCCTTCGAGTTGATTGCTGTATATATTTGTAAATTCAGGTTCATATACTATAAAAGAAACTTGATATGGTGTTAAATATGTTATGTTATGATGTTTGGTTGTTCAGCATCACGATAGATATTGAATATTGAACTTGGTGGCTCCACCGGTCATCCATTCATTAGATAAAGTATACCGTTCTACAAGAAATAAAGTGAAATCCTAAGGTCTCAATCATTTTGCATGTTATATCTAGTTTCAGGCTTAATCACATATAATTGCCATCTGGTTAATGACTATTTTAATAGGTTGTGATCAAAGCTTTTGCAAAGAAAGTGTAGAAATTTGATCTTGAAGTAGTTGACTCGAGTCATATGTAATATACATGCCTCTTAGATATCTGCATTCGTGCCTTTTGACAATTTTTGGGACCAGATTATTTTAATGGATGATCTTAAACGAAGAAACAATTATATCGGCATCCTCATGACCCAGATTTCCCTAACGAATCCAAAATACATTAGTTCTTCTGTGATAATTTCATCTATTCTTTTGATATTGGTCTGTCCATCATTTTGACGTGGACTTTACTTTCAGAAGTGTGTGCTAAACGAATCTGGGAGACGTTCCCTAGCTTCATCCCTGAAAATAACGTTGTCCCGGAAGCTCCCTCTCACATTATGCCAATGATAACAGTCATCAGTGAAGCATGATGGGATTTGCATAATGTGATTATAAGGCTCTTTGGGTTCACTTTAATTAACTCTCACAGTCGTGGGGCTACATTATACATTATGATTTAGTGTAAAATTAGAAACATTTGAATTATGGAATTTTAATCTACCAGTCATCAACTTCGATGGAGCTAGATCGAGAGGGTAGGTAGCATCATGTAAAGTTTTCAGTGTTTATAAAAGTGATAGAATGGAAATGGAAAGTGAAATTCTTGACCTCTTATCTACGACCTCCCATTTCAGAGATGCCAATTTTATTACATTTGCGACTGTCTCGACATACCTCACTTATGCTTACGTACCTGTTACTACTAGTTATCCCTATATACTGTATTTTCCTATATACTGTTTTTACAGTACAGGGAGAGTGTTCTACACTCGTGAGGCCCCATTTATTCAGTTTTCTCTGCATTAAGTAGCCTATAAAAATCTTTTCTTAACCGATGCAATTCATCGTCTCTTAGCATAGTCTATTGCAATCATCCACCACTCATACATTAAACAAATACGTCTTTGCTCTTTTCTATGATCTTTTCCTTTACTTGTTTCTTGCTGTGGTATCTGGTTGTTCTGAGACTGCATCTCATGAAGTACTGATCACTGCCATTGTCGTCCATCTGATTTCGAAATTTTAAGGTCGTTATCAGATTTCCCCCCTCCCAATGTTTTTCCTTCATCCTTGGTGGACTGTTCAGTAGCCCTCAGCCTCTCACTGTATATGAGTTCTCTTTCGTGCAGGTGCCATCTCAGTTGTTCCTTTCTGTACCCCATTACAATCCATTCTTTGTTCTTATTCATATTCGGTGAACATATGTGAACTTTATAGCCAAGTCTTGAATAGCTGGATGTTGTAAATAGCTTATCAAACATTACCGTGTCCATACACTTGACTTCGAGTCTAATAACTGCCAGCAGAGAGCATGCCTCTTTCACACATCTAATGTGCAGCTTTGATGACAGATTAGACACAGTGTCTGCTGCTAGATCTCTTTCTCAGAGATTCCTGGACTTTTATATCCTGCTAGGTAACATCAACACCGACGTCTATTTTTGATTTGTGTCTTCCCTAATACCTTATACTTTCTTAGGTTGAATCTCACTCCTCGTCTGTCAGACCAACTTTGGAGTTTATCCATTTTCCCCAATAACCAGATGACATCGTCTTTATTCCTTATTTCTCTTATAGTCTTGGCATCATCTGCAAACACGCTTAGATGTGAGTCCAGTCCGTCAGGCATTTACTTTACATATGTCAAGAATAGCAGTGGGCCAAAGAGAAACCCTTCGGCACGCCATTTTCAGAATGTTCCTGAGACCTTCGTCCTTTGTTTTCTTCCAGTGAGGTAACCTTCTATCCATGGCAGGAGTCTGTCCCTTATTCCCACCTGTAGGTCCAGCTTCTTGCTCATCTTCCTATGAAGTAAAGTGTCAAAAGCTTTCTGGCAATCCTGGAACCCAGAGTCTACCCATCCATTGCTTTGATGTATGGTGGAGCTCACTCAGGCATAGATATTTAAAAGATCCGTAATAGATGATCATCATTTGTGTCATGATTCTTTTCCAGCGTTTTACAAATCACGCTTGTAAGTGAGACTTCCCTGTAGCTCATCTCGATTTTCCGATCAGCTCGCCTGCATTTAGGGCACGACGTTTTTCTTCTCTGCATCTTTAGAACTACCACTTCTCTTAGTTACCTACCGAACAGTATTTCGAGTGGCGTAGCAAGTGCCTCTCCGTATTTCTTCAGCACACAGAGATGCTGTGTCAGAAACATGAGCTTTGTATTCATGTTGTTTTAATAGCCTGGTAATGTTATTTTTATCAGTTTCTCTAACTTTCAAGACTTCCTTTCCTATCCCGTTGGGGCCTTATTATCTGCCTCTGTGAAAACGCTTCTGAATCTGTAATTTAGTTCTTCATTTATATCCTCAGGGATCCTCCCACAGAGTCCCTCAGCCTGACGAATTGCACATTATCAATAATCTGCTTCTGATGAAATTACGGAAGAGTTTTAATGTTTTTGGCCTTGTCTAAAAATATTTTTTGGCCTTGTCTACAATGTTTTTGACCTTGTCTACAATGTTTTTAGCCTTGTCTACAATGTTTTTGACCTTGTCTACATTTTTTTGGCCTTTTCTTAAATGTTTTTGGCCCTGTCTAAAAACTGTTTTTTGTGATATTTCACGACGCCACCTTCCTTGCCTTGCAGTACGTATTCATTTCTCGTTCTGTTATATCTCTCATATGCCAACCGACTGCAGAGAGTCCTCTCTATCTTTTCTGTAGTACATCCTTGACCCTCCCCTGTCAGCGTCCAATGGTAACCATGTCTTGGCTCCTTCGCTTCCCATGTCAAAGAAACTTCTACATCACTGGCCAGTTATGTCGTTATAGATCTCTCTCTCCAAGTCTAAACTTTTAAAGATCTTGATCAGCTCCACATAGTTCCCTCGCCTGTATTTCCCGCTTTCGAGACTGTCCCCCCCCCTAGTGTCTCACACACACACACACACACACACACACACACACACACACACACACACACACACACCTCTGCATTATCCTCCTTCGCATGGTCAGTATAAGCGCTACATGATCGTTTTTCTTCCCAATAGGAAATTGATATATGTTTTATTTCCATGCAATCACTTGTAAAGATTTAGTCAAATGGAGATGATGTTTCATCCTCTGGCTCTCGTACGCTCCAGGGCTGATATACTGGGAGTAATATATACTGATATAAGTTCTGTATATATATTCTGTATATGTTTTAGGAACTTGTGTCTCCATGACTGTCTGTCAAAATAAGAACCTAAGTTTTGCCAGTCTGTCCCCTTGTAATTGAAATACCCCATCACCATTACTTTGCCACCTCCGAAAAAGGTGTGTCTCGCTGCTTCCTTCACCATCCTGATTTGTCCTTCACCGTTATCAACATCCATCTGTTCTGAGTCACCGTAGCACTGCTCTGCACTTCCTACACAAGGTTTCCCCATCAAGTACCTTCTGAAGGCAATACCAAAAGATGTTTCCTAAAATGTGATGGTATTCCTTATCAAGAGGGCTAATCTGCTTCCTCTTATCTTTCCTTCCTTCTTCCCGTGTGCCCCTCCGGGAAGGCAGATTAGGTTAAACTTTTGTTCCTCCGTTAGTTTTGTCTTCAACACTCCAACAGCGTCGAGATTGCTTCCTCCGATACGGTCCTTGAAATCTAACCCCTTTCCTTTTGCCACCAGCACCTTTGCGTTTGCATACAAAGCCTCCAGTTTACTGGCACGTGCTGCCGGTTACTTCCGCGACCTACCCGTAGCTACTGTAGGAATAGGAGCGTTGTTCCTCCCTCTGGCCAGACCCAATTTTTTTTTCCTTTTTCAGTTTTTCTTCAGTCATATTTGTCTCTACTCTTGGTTTGTCCTTTGGACTCCTCTTTCTTTGGCAAGTCTGTTTTCCTGCCCAAACATCTCCTGACAACGCGCTCCAAATCACGTGTCACCTTCACTTATCTTCAGCGTATTATCTGTATATCCTCATTCCCATTAGTTCCTGTACTTTTTTCGCAACGTCCTCCCCTTCTTTGGCTTCCTGTCTCTCTTTGATTGGAAGATGGTCTTCCTCTAGCCCTGGGATCGTCACGTATTGACGTGTAATAACATCCATCTGTAGATCTTCTCTCTTTTAGGACGTGGCCCACCTTCCTGTTACCTACTGCAGCCGCGCTCTCTCCTCTTCCTCGTTTTATGCATTATTCACATTTTTTTCTACACTGCTGTTTTGAATAATCTTTGCCCTTTTAAATCTTCCATTCACTGTGTGTGTGTTTGTGTGTATGTGTGTGTGTGTGTGTGTGTGTGTGTGTGTGTGTGTGTGTGTCTTGCAGGTAGATAGATTTGCACTCCTGTTGCCCCATATGTGTTTAATTACTTATTTGTACTGCACGGGGAAGAAGTTTTACACTCGTAGGGCCTCCTCTTTTGGATGTTCCCTAGTGTCATACATATTTGTAAATTTCTGTATGCTTGTCAGGATTTACTACGTCCTCATTCAGTTTATTCCATTCGTCCTCCACTCTTATACTATTGGGATACTTCTGCTTTACATATTTCTAACAAGTTTCTTGCTGTATTTCATGGTATATCCTGTGGTAGTTCTGTTCCTACTTCTTTGGAGAAACTGTTCGCTGTCTACACCATCATTCTGATTTAAAACTCAAAAGTTGTGATCAGGTCACCCCTTCTCTCTTATCTTCTCCGTGGTGGGCAACTTTAAGGCCTCTGGCATTCCCCTGTAACTCTGCTCTCTTGATTCTTGTACCATCTTGTTTGCCTTCGTTTGGACTTTCTTTGGTAGTTCTTTGTCTTTCATTAGGTACTGTAACCAATCCCGAGAAGTGTATTTTCATTTTGGCCTTAAGTAGGATATGAACAGTTGGCTGAATATTTCGTTACCCACATTTGATAACTGTTGTATTTTGTGCTTGCAGACAGTGTGTCTTTTTATTGTTCTTTTAATGTGGGACTTTGGTGACATGGTAGGGACGATGTCAGCTCACAAGCGCCTTTCTCATGCACATTCCTGCAGCTTATTTCCTGCTCGATGATTTACTCACATTGAGGCTTTTCCCTCAGCCACATCCTATAATTTCATATTTATTCGGGTTGAATTTGATCAACCATGTATAGACAGACTTTACAGTCTGTTAAAGTCCCTTTGTAAGTTATGCAGCCCCTTCTCTTTTTCCCCTTCCCTCATGACCTTTGCAAACATATAGTAGTAGGAGTCTTCTGGCTGGTCATTTACAAAGATCAAGTAGAGTAATGGCTTCAGAACAGAACCCTGGGGCACTCCACTGGTGACGTTCACCCATGTTACTCCTGATGAATATACGGAAGAGTTTCGGAGTTTTTCTTCTCTTGTCCTCAACTTTCTTCTTTTAAGTTTCTTTGTTCTTCCTCTCTTGTCCTGCTATTATCGTTCTTCCTCTCTTGTCCTGCTATTATCGTTCCTTTTGCTCTATTTTACAAATGCTGGCTAGTTGACTGGAGCGTCGCCTATATCTTTGTCTCGTCTCATTTTGAAGCTCGTTTTCTTTTTGGCATCTTTTATGAAACTATTCTTTTCTCTCTCTTAACGTTCCTTCCGCATTTCAGACTAGAGGTGCCCTTGTTCGTACTCTTCACTGTAAATTTCACAAGCCTTTCCCCACAGATCCTTGGTTCCTGACATCCAGACTCCACTTCCAAGTTTGCGATGCCATAAAATTTGCTGAGTTCTGTCTACTTACCACGATTCTGTCTCCTTAAATCTTTTTTTTTTTATCTTTACTACTCTTTTTACCCCGTCATTTACCACATGATTAGGCTGAAGCATTAGATGACCACTTCTTGCAATTGTAGCATTATTTTTTATATTGCCAGTAGTCATGCTACTATGTGTAGAAAAGATCTAGAGATGTTGGCGTATCACTCCCTCTCATGCTAGTGTGACCATGCTGGTATAACAAATTTGCCTCTACACATTCTAAGACCTTGCGCCTCCATAATTCTCGCTTACCAAGAGACTCCAAAGTACCCCAGTCTAACTCCCTGTAGTTCAAATCCCCCATATCTTATGCTTTACCACTTCAGAGAAGCGCATGGATCACTGCACAATGTACCGTCGTAATTGTTCCTTCATTGTTATCGTTATGCATATGATATCAGCACCACAGTGCACTTCTTGTTCACAGATACTCTGTCCATGATGAAGTCTTAATAGCCAGGTTTCCACTATCTCCTGAAACATTTTAAGGCTGTCCCTCATTAGGGAATCAGATGTCCTCATTCTTCGTGTTCTTCTTCCCTTCTTGCTATCGTCTACCCATCAAGACAGACCAAGAGAGATTTTATTTGGTCAGTCAGCCTGGTTCCCATAAGACAAATACTACAAGGTGCGTTTCTATAAGCGATCCTTGAATTCCATCTCTTTAGCATTTGTTAGTATTCTCTCTGTATTTGTATTTGCCTCAACCAGGATTCGAACCTATGAGCTCGACCCTGGAAGGCTCGTGAATGCTCTCGGTCAGTAACGCTAAACTGCTACACCACCAGATATTATTTTTTTTTTAGCCTTACATAGTCAATAGTTACGAAAAAAGAATATTTCCCCACAATATTCGCGAATATGGAATTTGATGAAAAATCAAATCGGTTGATAATGTAATTGACACAGTAATTATCTAAAACAACGATTATCATTCAAAAATCATATCAGTTTTTAATGTAATTGACAGTGATTATAAAAGAATTATTATAATTCAAAGGATGAAAATACGAGAAGCACTGTCATTGAAATAATGATTCGCCAGACACATGACTGTGTCCCCAAACACGAATTATAACCAACTCTTAACTTTTCCCTCTGTTTTAACTGTCTGTAGACGGCGCTGAGTCAGCAGAGTCTGTGACGAGGTCGCGTCACAGACAGTCTGCCACGGGCGCCTTTCTCACCGGCGAGGTGAAAGGCAGTCAGAAACATCGGGACCATATCGGATACGGCATTCATAATGTCATCTAACGTATCGGGAATATTATATAACTTATAGGGGGAACATTTTCCTCTGGATAAATGGGAAATCTCTTCTCGTTCACCTTTCTTTTTCTTTTCTTTTTAACAGACAACCCAGTCGTGGTCCAATCAGGCCTCCTGTGGTCTGTCTTTCTCATGTAAACTCATGTAAACTCATGACTGAGATTGCGTGGAGGATGCGAGAGTTTCGCACCAGTATATTTCGATCTAATTATCTTGAACTACCGTGGCGGAAGGTGTTTGAAAATTTGGTGTTCCCGCTCACCGACAGAGGGAGAATTGTGCACATTTGGTGCAACGCACACGACAGTGAACACAGGCACCCAGGATATGTTCAAACCGACTATGGAATCCTGAAATTGTCACTACATAGTAGTTGCTATCGTCATAAACGCCGTTTGAATCGCGTTTTCTTTCATTTATTTAACATCCAGTGAGACTTGTGAGGATATCATTAACACACCTTATTCCTAAGATACAAAGGTTATTGTCTTATGTTAATTTGTTACTATCTGTAAAGTAAGGTTGTGATTATGGCTTAATAATTGCTAAGGTCATTATGCCTAAATCCATGCCATATTTGTCATTCCTTTAAAGTGCTTTCTGTATCAAGCAAAGACATGATTTCGACAGTAAAAGCCTCATATGAGACTATTACAAGTACTGTTCTTATGCAATCATTCTCTGTGCAGGCTACTACAGTCACGGATGTCAAACGTTCTGGATTAATATACGGTATAGAAGAAAAACGAGTACTTTTCAACTGAATATAAGTAATGATCTGTTATTCAGCCAGTTCTTAAAATCCTGCAAAGGTATATCAAAATTTTTAGGATTTATTCCAGTTCTGCCTCTCTCCAAAGATCACAGGTTTTCCCTAGTGATTGATCGTAAGATTACCGTCTGTCATTATGCTAATTACTGAAAAGGAAAAAAAGGTTGTTTTAGACAAGATATAAGGCTATAAAGGCCGAGGATGACGTGGGCAGTGCAATAATCTCTTGGGCTTAGTCAGCTGACGTGTTGATAATATAACATAGATCCAGCATCTCTTCAAGCAGAATGTGTGAATGACTAGAATTTCTCACTAATATAAGCGTCCGAATGAACATTAATCCCATAAAAATGTACCAGTGTTAAGATGATTTTTCAGGGTAATCATATTTACTTACTATGTCAGGCTGTTAGATAATGAAACTGTGATAATTTGGTGCTTAAAGTTAACCCCGTTTTTACTGGAAAAAGGGTATATTTTCGAATCGCTTGTCACCTGATGAATCATTATGAACGTCAGCTATATAAAGGAAACAGGGAAGGAGGGAGAGAGAGAGAGAGAGAGAGAGAGAGAGGAGAGAGAGAGATTCATTTAATTTCTCCTGTATGTCAATTGGATCCACTGTCACTGTCACATCAAAAGGAAACACCATAAACCTTTCAGAATCACTAAGTGGATGACTTATGTGTATATAAGCCACGCCGATATCTCTCTGCTAAGAGCATAACATAATGAAAAATCACTTGATATTCTCTAATCACATACGCAGCGCTTCGCGTAATGAATATCGTTTTGAAAGCACCACTTCCCATTTTCTAACATGACGTTCGACATTGCTGCCAGTCACTGCCGTCATCCTCACCAGTATGATGTCTCGTGTCGACCATTCACCTCGCCCTTCTCACACTGGGACGTCAGTTGCAGATGGTATGACTCTCAACGCCTTTCTATATACGTATATTCAGAGTATTGTTCATTATCTAGCTGTCTTGGGCAGTGCATCGAAACCACAGCCTTGCCACATCCACAACCAGGCGCCACAGGCCTTTCCATGGTTTACCCCAGCGATTTCGTGTGCCGTTGGGCAAGACTCTACAGGTTTAGTTACAGAAAAAATCTCAGGTGGAAGGCCGCTTCCGAAGGCAGTCATAAGCACTTGCAGAATATGATGAGTTATCTCAGGGGTTGGGGACACGGCAAGTGAAAGTTGATATGGAAATTGTAAAGTAATGCATGTTGGTAATTCAGTCCACGCGTATGGGTGTAAAGTGTTTGGTATATCCCTATTATCAGCTGAAGTGATGGACCTTAGGGTGGGTACTAGTAACGACCATGAATGAATATGATAAAGCCTGAATATGAGCAACAGAACAAACAGAATATTAGAATTCATAGCCAGAAATTTCATTTACAAAGCCAGAGATCCCCAGAGACAATATGCGCTCTATATAATGCGTGTTTCGGACCACATATTGAATAAACTGTGCAGTTCCGGTTTCCACATTACAAAATAAACGAATATAAGCTTGAGAGAGTCCAAACAAGGGCAGCCAGATTAATACCGGGGTGTGACTAGCTATGCGAGGAAAGAGAGAGAGAACCGAATTTATCTTTTTCCTTAAAAACTTAAGACGAAGGCCAACTTTATACAAATTATTAGAATGTCTAAAAACCGTAAAGTCGGTCACAAAAATATGTTTCATCTAGAAGATCAACAGGTAACCGGAAATAACGGAACGAAAATTTACGAGGAAAAGATTCGGTATAGATGTAGGGAAAAAGACTTTGCTGGCAGAGTAAATGAACGCTGGAATAAATGAAAGAAAAAGATACCCCATGATGTGGTTAGTTCAAACACAGCCCAAGCATTGAAAAAAGCGACTAGATGTTTAGGTCGAAGAAATCAGGTACGTACGGCGGATGAAAAAATGAAACAAAAAATCCTTCTTGACAGGCAGGTAGGGAACCTTTCAGAAGATAACCACATTATGAGCCAACAGGTCTCCTGTTATCATTTTTCCCCATGTACCCACCGGGTTGTAGGGCTGACAGGAAGAGGCCCAGGAATGTGCTGAAAGTTCACTAAAGGTCGGGAGATGGCTCCTGGATGCAGTGAAATATTTTGTTTAAAAAAAAGGCACAGGATATGGGAAACTGTAGAGTTATACCCAGCCATTTGGCCACTTGTGATGCTGAAGCATTGTGCCAGACTTACTCTACCATATCTTAATGAATGGGACCGTTGGACACTAGTATTACTGGGGATGGAAGATATATTTGCTTTACTACTCTTGGGAGGATGGAGCCGCTGGACAGAGGCAGTACTAAGGTTGACAGTTGTTGGTGGATTGGTCTTTTCGAGACTGGCAATACTGAATCACACACACACACACACACACACACACACACACACACACACACACACACACACACACACCCACACAAGCACGCGCGAAGACATGCATCCACAAATACAAAGACACACATAAACACTGCCAGAAAGCGTTTGACACTGATCCATAGTGGAGGACGTTAAAGCAGCTGGGTCTTCTCGCAGGGATGAGGGAGAAACTTCTTCACTGGAGAGACGATTAACTGAGGGACAAAGAGCACAGAATAATTCTCGAAATGGGCGAAAATCACGAGTGGATCGCAGTAAGGCTCAGTCATAGGACCAGCACTATTCTTGATCCATGTGTATCATACCTGAACATGTTTACGGATGATGCTAAGGTCATGAGA
>JAUUDW010632462.1:0-11231 GCA_032361385.1 Panulirus guttatus
ATATATGAATGATTGCCTCAGGACCTCCTTCTAAAAAAGGGTCCTGATGTTACCCAGGACCTCCTTTTCATAAGTTCCTGCAGTCTAAGGCTGCATTACCTCTAGTAGCAGGGAAATGATGGACTTTTGATAGAGAAGCTGTTTCAGGATAGAAAAGTTGCTTGAATAGTCTCTGCTTCTAATGATATAGCCTTGCCAGAGGTGATTTTTCACTCACAGTGTAACTAATGCAGGCTGAGTCTAATAACACCTATATAGGTAAAAGTATATTTATATGCACATTTCACTCATGTTTTGCATAGAGTATTAATACTTAAAGAAAGGAATAAGCTATGGCTATTGTTATCAATGACAGATGAAGAAAGAAGAGCATTAAAGATGTTTACGTTTCATTCATAAGATTTTGGAAAAGGATGTAAGCAACATTTTATCATCACTATCCTTTACAGATAACAGTTCTGGATTTGATAATTATTTCTTATCCAATAATTACAGTAGATTCACAGAGATGCATGTCCAGTCAAACATGCTTCCAGACATATGCTATGTATGTATGTAAGAGAATTTTAGCTTTGCCTTGTTACTGAGCAAACTTTTTTTTCATGTGAAGTCTCTTGACTCTCTTTGCACTCTAGAGTTCTTATGTACCTATTTTAATACAGTTGATATAGAGTTTCCATTCCCCAAATGTTATATGTATATATATATTGCTTTCTTTTCAGGCGACTTCCATGTGGAATTTATCCTCCAGGGGGAGAGTTTCCACCAGATCCTCCAAAAGACTCTACACCAATATCAGATAATGATGATAAACTTTACTCTGTGAAGCAACGCCACACTTACTTTCAACAAGACACTGCTCCCACAGATTTGAATTCAAAAGCAAAGAAGGGAGTGCAGCTCAGACAGTCAATCTCTCTTACTCAGCGATTCAAGAACTCTCGTATGACAGTACGTTTAAGGCCAAGACAGGTGTTATGCTCTAAATGTCAGTCCATATGTAATGAGAAATCTGAAAATGTCAGTGGAGCAAAAGGCCAAAGAGCAACTGAACCACCAACAACAGTTAAACCAAGTAATGAGACTCGTGGAAATACGAGAAGTTCTAGAGATAGAAATTCTCAAGAACAGCACAACAATAGTTCATCACAAAACAAAAGGGCAGAAAGGACACCACAGAAGAATGTACAGTTGGTTCCTAAGTTGGTAAAATTGAAGCCCAGTGAAATAGAGGCTGCAACTAATAAAGGGGTCAGTTGTTTGAGAAAAAGTTCACAGACGCGTGGTTCACGAAGTGATTCTGATTCATGTGACAGTGAAATAAGTGTTGGTTCAAACACTGCATATTCAGTATCGGGAGGTAATAATGCTTCAGACGGTAGAGTACCAAAGTTGAAATTATCAGCTAATCTTTGTCCAGTAGACCCAACAGAGGTCAGGCGCAAGGGCCGCATTCCTAAGATGACCATTTCGACGCTTAATCTAGCCTTACAATCCAATGAAGCATCCAAAGAAAACTGGGAGGATGAGGGTTGTGAAATAAAAAGCCAGAGTATACCTAAAATGATACTGTCCACTTCGGGCATTGTCTCAGAAGCAGTTGACAAAAAAGATAAAGAGGGTGGGAAAGGTAGAAAACTTTCTGATGCAGTTGAGTCTCAAACTGATGCAAAGGAACTGAGACTAAGATCAGGTAATGTGCATAAGTTAACAGTTGCAACAGCAGGGCATCAAGATTTCGGAGAATCATCAGCTGATCGAGTATCACCCATACCAAAGTTAACAATTCTTCCCTTAATTCAAAAGAAAGACAGTCAAGAGGAGAAGGACACAAGTGATGTTAAACATCATAAATTAGGAAAAGTATGTGTAGATGAGACCTTGCCTGAGAAAATGAGTTTAAGAAAGAAACGATCCTTAGGTTCAATGGAAGATTTATGGGATGAAAGTGTCTTCGATGAAACTGCAAAAAAGCACAAAAGAGAAGAGATTGAGGAAGAGAATGAGGGAAGCGACACTCAAAAGCTTTCAGGTGAAGATAAAGATGGATTAGATGGAGATAAACCAAAGGCAACACCAGTCCTTAAAATTTCTTTTGGTCCAGAAGGAAAAGGAACAGTTCTTAAGATCCCGTCTAAGAGTACTGTTGTGACTATTAGTACCCCAGAGTTAGATACTGAAGAAGAAATGACTAGAAAATGCAAAGATATGAGTGCAAAAGCAGCCAAAAAAGCATTGAAGAAGGCTAAAAAGGAAGCTCAAAAGAAGACTATGCTTGGTGGAGCTTCACCTGCTTATATTATGGGAGGAATGTCACCAAGGTTTGGAGGTATGTCCCCTCTCAGGCTTGGTGGAATGTCCCCTGCAAGATTGGGAGGTTTCTCCCCAGTAAGATTTGGTGGTACATCTCCAGCTCGATTTGGAGGCATGTCCCCTGCTAGAGCTGCTGCAGTTGATCTTTCAACTCGTGATTTGCCTCCGAAAAAACACAAGCATAAAGTTAAACACAAGAAGAAGCACAAAGATGAACGAAGACATAAATCACCAGATGAAACAAAATCCCAGGTGGAACTCAACGATCATAAAGATGGTGCCATGCATCTACCAGATCCCATAGATCCAGATATCCCAGTTGAAAATATTACTCCAGAATTGCAGTGGAACTCATCTGAGGGAGCTGAATATCATACTGATCAGTCATCTCAATCAGCACTTAGTCTCTCTACTTTAAACTCACAGTCTACTTCCAATCCAGGAATTCCTTTGCAACCATCTCGACATAAACTCTCAATATCCATAAAAAGAGTCAGTAACGCTAGTTATGTAGCATGTGATTCAAGTCATTCTGATGGTGAAAGAACCGTCACCCCAACCAATCCTAGTAGGACTGTTACTCCAACTAATCCTAGTTGTAATGAAGATGTAGAAGGTAGTCCTCAACAAATAACATTTGAAGTGGAAGACATCAAACGGGAAAAATCCCTGATGGTTGCATTTGAAACAGAGGAGTATGGTAAAGATGCATCCTCAAAAGTACCTCAGTCCTATGAATTAGAAGGTGCCAGAACTGAAAATTCAGCATCAGTAATTGACACAGTAGATGACAGAAGTGATCAACCTCCTGCAAGTACGTATGGAATGGAAACACCGGAGCCTTCCCTTTCAGGTAGTGATTCTCCAAGTAGTGATGACACTTGCAATGGTGCAATTCCAGACTTTCCAAGCAGTGTTCCAAATCTAGAAGGATCTGATGGTCATCCAAGTGCTGCCCTCTTGATGAAGTTCAGCTGGCAGGAAGTAGAGCAATGTGAAATTGGAGAAGGAAGAGTTATGACTGTTGGGGATGTTGTCTGGGGCAAGATTCATGGCTTTCCCTGGTGGCCAGCAAAGGTTTGTACATTTTTAAAGATTTTTTAAATATTTTAGTAATTCAGTCAGTTGCATGAAATATTTACTTAATTGTTGTTTATATATAAGATTTTTTTTTATTCATTAAATGTTTTTGATACAGGTTTCATCATTAATTTGAAACAAACTTTAAATTTACATACATATAAGAGATACTTGTAATAAATTATGTTTGCAAGGCAGTTATTAACAAGAGAAAGTCAAAAGTAAGTTAAGTATGATTGAGAAAGATGAAGTAGGTGTATTGAAGTTATTTGGAGATAAGGAGAGGATAAGTGAAGAATAACTGATTTAGAGGATGTATAGTGTCAGAAGTGGAGGAAATACAGGGAGGGAGAAACCAGGAAGTTAGAAGGATGGAGTGAAGATATGTGTGTCAGGAGTGAAAGAAATTAGGGGGAGGCATAGACTGAGAAGAAGATGGAAGGACGGAGTGATGAAAGCCTGTAGTTATCCAGGCCTGAACATGCAGCAGAGTGAGAAGAATGCACAGGATAGAAAGAATTGGAGCACTGCAGTCTACAAGGGGCATTGTGTTTCCAATGAGCTGAAGCAAGATATATGAAATGGCCCGAGGAAATTACAGAGAGGTTATAGGGCTTGGTTTTGGATAGTATGTCCTGGTTTTGGTGCATTATGCGTGACTGCTAGAGAATGGATGGGAATAGATGAAGCTGTTCCTTGTATTACCTAACTATACTGGAGTTGGTTTGAAATTGAAATATGATGTGGTTCTTTTGTCAATGTGATTGGTCTTTTTCTTGTTCTAAAGGTGATGGCAATCCGTGTTTTACGTGAAGGAAGTGGCGACACAAAGTGGCAACAGGCACATGTCAGTTGGTATGGCTCATCTACATCGTCCCTTATGCCAGCTAACACCTTGCAGCCTTTTCTCCAAATGTTCAAGGTAGGAAAACCATATTCCTCCTAATACTGAACTCACTGGTCAGTTTGGATGGCATATGAGTAGTACTGTCATTCATTTATATCTCCCATGACTGATTAATGAGAAGGTTAGATACATGGGGAATGATTTATATGTTTCTTGAAAGACTAGAACTGCTTCAGGTAAAAGGAAATTATGAATTTTCTCCCTGTTTATCTTTATTTGCCTATCCTGCTACCAGGATTATGACTTTTGTTTTGCAGGAAATGTAATAACTTGGCCATGTGCCCAGTTTATCCAACCATAGACACATGCCATTATTACCTATAATTCTTGTGTGTCTTGTGACAGTGCTGAGAGTTACTGCAGAATTTTATTGTTCAAATTTAGGTAAATATATATATAGTTATAACTTTGGTCAATTCATGTACAGTACAGTGGGAAGTCATCATTGCGCATTTAATTTAATGAAAAATCTTACATCTTTATTTAATTCTAGCACCTCCTACAAAAACTGTGAATATCTCATTTTTCAGACAAGATATAACAAACGAAAGAGAGGGCCATATAGAGAAGCCATCAAACAAGCAACATGTGAAGCAGAGCAGATTCTCTCACATGATTTTGATTTCCAAGACAGAGAGGAGGAGCAACAACAACAGCACCAGACTCCAGAGAACCTGCTTGGAGCATCCCCTCGTGAAGTGGATGTGGTTAGCTGAGACATGCATGCGGTAAGACTGAGGGTGGATTAGATTCATTGTTAACTGAAGCAGCAGATAAGCTTTAAACATAAATTTACTTAAGACAGTAGCTCATGAATAATTAATCTTCAGCCATTGTGCTGTAAATAAAAAGATATGTTCCCTATAACATCAGATAGATTGTGTGGTGCTGTTAGGAAATATAGTTTGTGATCAAGACATTACTATATGCAGTCTGTTTTTTTTCTTTATTATTATTATCCCAGATTTTGAAAATGCTTAATGGCAGCTCTTTAATGTTACAGATAGTTTTGGTGCTTTTTTGTAATAACTTGATTTGTTTTAGTGATATGATGGAGAATGTTGTCTGCAGATATCAGTTTCTTAAGGATAATATGTTTCAGAATTAACATAGAAATCTTTTGCTTCCCTTTGTCAAATTTTTGTTTACAAGGAGCCCTAGAAATGTTACTATTAGACAGAATTTGGTTAGGAAATATGAAAGATCAAAACTGACTTTTGATACTTTGAAAATGATCAATATTACTTTCATCTATATTTATAGGATTTTTTTTTTCTATTCATAGAAATATAAGAGGAAATTGACAGTGAACATAATATATATGTGCATCAAATATCTCCTAAATACCCTTGCTTTCTAAATACTAACACAAATTCATTGGAACTGTATTACCTCACATTATCAGCTGAATTATGTTGCATTTCTTGCTCAAACACCCCTACCCTACATCATGTGTTAGTACACCTTAATAAACTGTTACTCAGTTTTATGTATTGTGGAAGTCTGATATGGTTTGACATAATACATGACATTTCCAGTAAGTGTTGGGCATACACAGTCATGCAGATTCACACAGGCTTATTCTTTTATCTTGATATGTTCATTTCATTAGGCTGTGATAAAATGGAACAAAACTAAAAGAAAGAAGGGAACTAAGTATGAATGTATACTACAAGTACAGAGGTACTTGTACAACAGAAAACTTGTGAACATCAGGTGTGGACTGCATTGAGGGCATTGCTTTATGTTTTGGGGAGTGCTGTCTATATGTTTTATTGGTACTCCTTGAAGTTTCGTATTGGTAGGACACTCTTGAATTTTCAGGATCTTAGTAGGCACACATATTTATTTTTTCTAGCAGCAAGATGATTTAACAAACTGTGATTTTTCAGATGACCGGTAACTTTAGGAGAATAGTGTGTGGCAAACTTAAGTTTTACACACTCATCTATTTTATTACTATTGAATTTAGTTTATTAAGCAGTTTTATGAACAAAATAGATGAAACTTACGTTTCATGAATTTTCACCTCCTATTGCAAGACACTTTAACTTAGCGAGAGTAATGAGTGTGTGGGGTAAGATGGCAGTCCAGTATGGATAATTGAATAGTGCCCTGCAGTATTAGTGTGCTGCACTGCTAATTACTGAGCAAGGATGCAATTGTCAGTGGCAGGCAAGGTTTTGCAGTATTCATTACTTGGAGCACAAAGCTAGCCACTTCATTATAGACAGAGATTAACAAGAAAAGAATATATATATATGTATATATATTGCTCAGGAAGTTGGCATCTGATTTGGGGAACTGGTATCAGGATTATATTAGAAACATATAATGGATTTGACTTCCATTGGAGTTCACCTTGATGATTGTCATGTGTTGGGATAAAGAAGTGTCGCTTAAGAAATAATTGTTACTCATGAAGGAAGATCTTACAAGTTAAGCCATTCATACAAGTGCCATATACAAATTCACATATATGTGAAGTCAAAATATTAGATGTCATGGAACGTATTGAATGCCCATAGAAAGATGTAAAGTAGGTCATTAAGACAGAACTAAGAAGTACCTATAGTACCATGTTTCATGTTAAATGCCAACAGGTAGTGCCCTTGAAGGTGAAAATTCTGATAAGAATAAAGTTAAATCATATCTTTGTCCAGTATATGTTTATTATTCTAAATCTCAAACCTCATTAAATATAATATATAGAGCTCAGAAGGAATTATTATATTATGATAATTAGTCCTACTGGCATTTCTGTACATAAGCTGTAGTCTTATACATGATATGTTTTTTAGATATCAAATGTTTTTTTATATATGACATCTGCTGATGTCAAATGTAGCAGTGAGATATAGTGTAAGTTGTTGTCTTTCCCATCATGATACAGGACTATGTATTTGTTTAATATCGTGCTTGCCATTTATTTGTTTATTTTTCTTTTTTGACGGTATGAATGCATACATTATGTCTTCATATTTTCTTTGACGGCATTGGCAGAAGTGATTTGGGTTATAAATTATTGGAGTTAGCAATATTCGTTAGCATTAGTTTGTTTTGTTTCCCCATTGCACTGATCTAACAGAGCATCAAGATCAGAAAAGATAACATTGATTATATTAATCCTTAAAGTAATTTTCCTTGCATACAGAATGTATGAGCAAGCATGTTTTTTGAGTTCTTATGCCATATTGCATATATATGTACAGTAAAACCTAATGTTATAAGATCTTCCAGAATTATTTTATTTTTTATTATTTCTTGTAAATATTCTATACTCCACTATCATTATTGTTATAAGCATATCATTTATTGTTTGTTTTCCTTCCATCTCAGTTTTGTGTTAGGTATCATTAAACGTTCATTCTCAAGAGATGATCATCTGTGATGTACAGTGATCAATCAAGCAGGGTATTACTCATAATTGACCTCATCAATAACTCACATCATCAAATAAATTTTTGTAAAAAAAGATTGTCGATTGATTTGTGCCATTCATGAACTGTCTTGAATATTATTTAGACTGAACCATTATTTACCTAGTGTTCAATATTGTTAAGATAGAACTGCACTTGCTTAGATATTTTGCTTGCAACCAGTAATCTTGAATTTGGTACATTTTTATATATCACCTGAATATGCGAGTGTATGTACATTCATTTTTTTTCACAGAATCTCACTAGAAATAATTGAATTTGCATAATACAATATTACTGTTAGGAAATTCTGAAGGTGGGAGACAGAGGCACCTACAGAATAATAAGTAAATCTCTTTAGCTTTCATTTGTGTGTTAGTGATAGTTCTTACTCTGTAACACTTTGTCAACTTTTTCAAGTTTTGGGAATGCACCAAAGGATTAGGGGTCTATTATGTATAAGATAATGTTTGGATGGCCACTTTTTTTTCTTTTTTTAGAAAAGAAAATCACCCCTTTTGGTACTGTATTTTTCATTTTAAAAAAGGAAAAACAGTGAAAGACACAGCTCAGTGGATTAGTCAATGTAATGTACAGCACAGAGTGATGTAGTACGAAATATAAGAAAAGAGGAATATGCAATCATTCACTGCAAAACTTTTTTATGCATTACATATTTTTGAGTATTTACCTTTTAGTAATTACTTTACACAATTTTTTTTACCAGTTTATCATACTTGCTACTGATGTTTGTGTGAATGTTTATGCATGTGTATATAAGTGACTAAATGAGTAGATGTGAGCACGTGAGACTATTCATCATCTGTTCCTGGTGCTGCCTCATCACTCGGGAAAATTCAATCAAGTGTGAAACAGCTTAGGTAAACTGTGGAAAGGTCTATGGGACTTGGTTGTGGATAGGGGCCTGTGGTTTTGGTTCATTGCACGTGAAAATTAGAGAATGGGTGTGGGCGAATAAGGCCTTATCTTCATCTGTTCCTGGTGCTCTCTCACTAACGTGGGAAACTCAGGCAGCACTCAGGTAGCTGGCTGTACACTGGTCAGGACCATAGGTCATAAAGTGATGTGATGTGTGCAGAGAGTGCAAGGCAGTTGAAAAGTAAGCGATGCTGCATCTTTGAGAATACATTTTTGTCAACTTCTTGCTCCAAAGGAGTCCATGTTTCCTTGTTACTGGAAGTAGTGCTGCCTTGGGCAGCAGGAGCTTCTAGAAAGAGGTTCTTGGTAACATTATAATGTGATGGCAGTTGAGAGTTGGGGTGTATTAGTATCAACAAACTTCAGGGAAAATATGATGTTTTGGAAGCAGGTTCAGTGTGAAAAGAACAAGGGAACAAATGGAATCCTCAGTGAAGGGGGCAAGTAGGGAAGTGGTAACAGGCAGAGATAAGGTGAAGAGGAGAGAGAGAAAGTACTCTGAAGGATTGTTGAATCAACTTGTTGATAGGGTAGAAGGTGTGGGGTGTTTGGTGTGGCGAGGTATGCTAAATGACATAAATTGTGGAAATTGGTTTGGTGAAGTAAGAAGAGGTGGTGCTCTTGCCTAAGATGAAGTGTGACATTGTGGATGAGATTGCAGTGGAACTTTTTAAGAAATGAGGTAACTGTGTCGTTGCTTGTTTAGTTAGGATTTTGAATATATGTATGGCTTGTGATGAGGTGCCTGAGGATTGGCAGAATGCATGTATATTGCCACTGTATAAAGGCAAGGGGAACAAAAGTGAATGTTCAAATTAAAGAGAAATGTTTGTTGAGTATACCTGCACAGGGAAGTGATGACTATGAATGAGGTAAGAGGGGCAGCTGTTGGGATGTCTTACTACTTCTTGATGGAGGCATTTGGGAAAGAGCAAATGCAATAGGTAGTAAAAAGATGGTAAAAGTGAGTGAGCTTGGAAAAGAGACTTATCTGCTGAGATAACAGGAGAGGTTGGGTGAAGAGTGGCATAGGGTGAGATTAAATGAAACTCTAGGAGCTAGTGAGAAATGGAAGGTATTTCAGGAAGCATTATGTACATGTATGTATGAAGTGTGTGGTATAAGGAAAATGGGATGTGGGCATTTGAGAAAGGGTTGTGAGTGGTGGGTTGAGAGAGTTTGACAATGAAAGACAAAGGAAAGGTTTATGGCTGCTACCTGCAGGGGAGGAGTGCATGTGGTTGAGAGATGTACAAGAATAAGCAGCAGGAGATTGAAAAGCAGGTGCAGGGCAAAAAAAAGAGGGCAAATGAGAGTTGAGGTAAGAGAGTATCAGCAAACTTCAAGGAGAACAAAAAAAGGTTAGAGCTGAATAGTGTGAAGAGAACAAGAAAACAAATAGAGGCACCAATGAGGGGAGTAAGGATGGGGTAAAGAGGAGATGAACTGAGTATTCTGAAGGACTGTTAAATGTATTAAATGACAGGGTAGCAGATGTAAAGTGTTTGGAACACTAAGGTATTTTGAGTAAGAGAGCCATGACAGCCTGGGCTGAGCCCAAGCTTTGGAGATGAAGAGCCCCAAAGGCTTCACCAGGTATTTGGGTATATAAATTGTTTGATGAAAAGAGTTGGAAAGTAGAAAGTTCGGAGTTAATGTGAATAAGAGTAAGGTTATCAAGTTTAGTAAGTGGGTAGACAGGCTTATTGGAGTGTAAATTTGAATGGAGAGAACTTGAAGGAAATGGTATGTTTTAGATACCTTGGAGTGGACATAGCAGCAGATGGAACCATGGGTGCTGAAGTAAGCCACATAGGGTGGATTAGGGGGCTCATTTTCGTTGTGCACTGAAGAACATGCAGAAATAGAGGTCACTGTCAGTAAGAACAAAGACGGGTATGTTTTGTAGTATAGTTGTTCCGACAGTGTTCTCTGGATAAGAGGTGTGGGGAATAGATGAAAAAGTATGGAAATACAAAATGCTTGAGTCCAGCTATTGTGCAATACTGGAAGCTCTTAAATGTTCAGTAGGGAAATTATATTGATGATCCCTTTCTCTGCATGAACCCAAATCAAAGTTCCACAAATTTTCTTTTAGAACTGCATGTCATCATTTTAAGAGATGCTCATTTTGCTGAGAACTGCATGTTAGAAAAACAATGCCCTTGTAGCATATGCAGCAAGTTGCTGTCTAGTTACTACAAGAAATAATTAGATAAAGCATTACTTGTAAAGTATGATAAAAATCCTGACATAGAGGTATAAAACACAAGAAAACATAAATTGTATAAAATGTGTACAGTTCAACCCAATAGTAAAATAAACATGTTGGGCTTAACCATATCCTCCACTCTATCTTGCAAGCTCCTCATATTCAACATCACAAAATCTGTTTCCCAAAAGCTGGGGGTCTTGTATATGTGCCATGATTATTTCTGTTGTGATCAGCTATTTCAGAGTGGTCCAACTATGGGCCCGCTGGCCACTTGTGGCCCATGGCTTGATTTTTTGTGGCCCACAAGCTCTCATATTGATATATGGATTTATTGAATTTTAGTGTCGAAGAAGTTGGA
>JAUUDW010632483.1:0-10176 GCA_032361385.1 Panulirus guttatus
TGACCCACTTCAAAAGGGTGAACGAACAAGTGGGTTGGCTGTAAGTCGGCTGCCCTGGCCGGTACTCGAAGATGGGCGGGTGTGATTCATGTGCCAGATATTAAAGACTTCCCTTATCCTGCTGAACATTTGGCAACCCGTTCCATCCCTCGGGGGCTCACTCTGCATAAGTGGCGCTCTGAGCACCCGCCTCACTCTGAGAGCCCGACCCTCTGCGCCCCGCACGTCTCCGCCGCCGCAGGAGCCAAGCCGCCGTACCTGTACTCCGGGTTCGCCGTGCACAGGGGTTTTGTCACCTGATTCCTCGTGCGTGCTCCTACGGGGTATCACTCAAACAAGGAGGGAGAGAGAAAGAGAGAGGGTAGTTGGAGGTAAGGGGACGAGCGGTTCATGCCCTGTATATCCGCATTCTTTCTCCCCAGACTGAGAGGGTGGGGGAGGGTGGAGTGGGACTGGGGAGGGAAGATGATGGGAGGTGGACCTGAGGAGCGAGGATGAGGGGAACCTTCTGCTTTGCCGTGGTAGGGATACGAAGGGTTATTGCACCGAAATATCATCACGTGAAGTGGCTTGTCGAGCAACACGTGACCAACCTGCCCTAGAGGTAATTTGATGAGAAGGATCTTAGAAGGATCACTTTATTTAGAGTATGTAGGAGAGTTAGTGCAAGTGGGATCCGAGCAGGATGTGTTGGCAGGGTAGTAAACACATACTGGCCGGAAATATGTGTAGGTTAGGCAATGTATGAAGCAGTGTTTATAAAGGAGGGGCGACTTATGTAGTTAGCAAAGTCTGTGAACACAAGACACTATAGGCGTGTGGCACAGTGTTTGTGTGTCGAATTACTAAGGCGGAGCAGTGCATGGACGCGAAGCCCTGCGTGTTAGCGAGGCACTGCACTGCGTTTAAGCACAGCAGTGCCTGTAGACGGAGCAGTGCATGAAGGCGGAACAAACTATGTAGGCGGGGCGGTGTAAGGAGGCGGGCCAGTTTAATGGGTTAGTTTATAGTGGCGTCAAAGCGTTCTCTCCTCCGGACAAGAAGGGCACCTTGCCTGGACCGGCAAAGGCACAAGCAAAAACAATACCATTAAACCATTGCTCACGCTACCAGCCCCATCAGCGGCCTCACCACCTGTAAATACATCTACCATGACACACACACACACACACACACACAATCAGTCTCGATAACTTTCGATAACAAATTACTCCACGGAATTCTCCCGAAGATAATTCAAGTGTTTGTATCCTGGTGACGACCATAAACCACCCAGTGAGTGAGTCACGCCATTTTTTGAAGAGGTGAGTGAATGCAATTTGCTCTGAGTAAAGGCAGACGACTCATGTCTCATATCTGGACAACTGCAGGAGGTCGTAGAGTTATTGGAGTAGACACAACTGGGTCGCGTAGTCGTGCTAAATGGTCGTGCTGTCGTGCTGATGGAGGGTTTATGGACCACTGGGAAAGGGAAAAGCAAAAGCAGAACAATTCCAAACTCAGATTGAATCAAGTTGGTGGTAGAAAATGGCAGATGGTTGGGGAAAAAAACAGAAATAGCTTAAAAAAAGACGAGAATCTATACAGATAGGATTATTCGGTAAACTGGACAGAGTCATAAACGATTAATATCAAGGATTAATCTGTGGAGTTAGTGGTTCCAGAAGTGATCAATCTATGAAGTAGGTGTTTCTTGAATTTTGATAGCACCAGTCCTACTGGTTGTATAACAAACTGATCAGATATGATAAGAAAATCATAACAAATCTTACTTTCACCGACTAAAGAAGGGTATGTATGTTAACAGGTTACCTAGTAATGAGTAATATTTGCTACCAGAAACCAATGGGATGCTTAACTTACGGATTAAAACTCAAGGTGGAGAGAACATTGAAGCCACAATCCACTTCACACTTCACAGATGCTGAAAAATTGGTCGTTTTTCAAATTACGTAAATAAAAAAAGGAAAAAAATCTAGTTGCTTGACAAACTCTATTCTAGAAAATGAATCTATGGCTCTACTCTTGGCTAAATGAGCAAAGAACGTGAAGGTGGAAAGGATAACAAACTGAACTTTAACGGCAAACGAAATATTATTTGTTTATTGTTAGAATGCGTTAGTAAACAGAGGTATTTTAAAAGAGTATGTGATGAATTGAGCGCCAAATAATTCATAGACAGACTCTGTCCACCTGCGTCTGTATATCAGTCTGTCCCCGGCGTGCATGCGCTGTTATCCACGCACATCCAGCATGTGTTCCTTGGCAGCGTTCATGACTGTGGTCCCGGAGCCCATTAGATTATCAAGCTGACCTCGCTCAACTCTGGCTGACACATCTCGAGATAACCACACATGAAATTTCTCCCGAGTTGTTGTTCGGTTCTTATTTTCGTCGATGAGGCAATTAGATGTTATCACTGGTCAACCGCTGCCGCCTTCTAATTTTGTTCTGATGCCTGTAGGCACCTCCTACTCCTACAGCTGTATGATTTATCCTTACGCTGTGACCTGTTGGCTGTCTGATGTGTGTTGTGACTCGATTCTAGAAGGTCTCTGTTGGAAGGGGGGTTTACGTAGAGGAGACTGCGTGGTCTGGTGGGTGGCGTTACTGCCTATGATGCAACATTGGGCCTGCCCAGGGTCGGGTCCATTTTGGGGAGGGGGGAGCAGTCGGTCCACAGTTCATCCAGCTGTTCATCCTCACCTCGGGGTTGGGGGGGTGGATGAATTGTGTACCAGGCTTAGGCTAGGGCATATATAGTAAGTATATTTAATGACATAGCCTTGATGAGGACATTCATGTGCCCTCAGCTAACATAAAGAGACTTAGCTTTAACAGAGCGCCGGGAATAGGCGCTATGTTAATGCGTGAGGAGGCAATCCCTCAAAGCAGCAGCCGTCTCCTTTGCCAGCCACAGGGCTTCTCACCAGTGCGGTGCCACAGTCTGAGTGTTGCTGGGCAGCCTTCCAAGTCTCCCGTAGAAGCTTCGCATAAACGTACTACATAGAAGTCGTATACAGCAAGACGGTTTAGATGAATATCTTTATTATCGTGCGTCTTTTGCAGCTTGTTTGTGTCTTTTGGAGCTTGTTTGTGCCTTTTGTGGCTTGTTTGTGCCTTTTGAAGCTTGTTTGTGTCTTTTGGATCTTGTTTGTTCATTTTGGAGCTTGTTTGTGCCTTTTGGAGCTTGTTTGTGCCTTTTGTAGCTTGTTTGTGCCTTTTGTAACTTGTTAGTGCCTTCTGTAGTTTGTTTGTGCCTTTTGTAACGTGTTTGTGCCTTTTGTAGCTTGTTTGTGCCTTTTGGATCTTGTTTGTGCCTTTTGGATCTTGTTTGTGCCTTTCGAAGCTTGTTTGTTTGTGCCTTTTGGTTTGCCTGTAACCTTTTTTGCTCGTAGATTTGTTTGTCTGTGTCTAAGCATTTTCTAGGTTTAGCACAAAGTCTTCAATGAATGACACTTTGTAACGACAGTCAAGTTTTTATAGTTTTTTTCCTTTTTTATGATAGAATGCGTGTTTTTATAAGGACTCGGAGGCATCTCTCTCTTTTTTACAGCTATTACTTCGGCATCACGCATCGCTCGGCTTTGTTTCTTGGGCGAGTTGAGATAGCGGTATGAGAACCAATAAAGTTTCGGCTTACTTTTGTAGGAATAGTTATTGATAGGGTGGTTATCGTTGATTGGTCGTTTGGCTCTTTGGACTTCAGGCCCTTCAACTGCCAGGGTAGTTAAAGCCGTCATCGTCAAGCACCATCTACTAGACTGAGAAATCCTCTCAACACATTCTTCGTGTGTTGAGGATATATCCAAGACGCCGTACAATCATCCTGTGTATGTGCGACTCCCGCAGCGGAGGAAAGGGACGTGTTAACCAATGCCGACTTGACTTCAGCGTCCAATATTCTTTTTGGTTCATTCGGTAAATGGTTCTGAACCGCCGTTGCCCGATATACGACCTAGTTAAAATTCAGGCGGGAGATTTAAACCGACGGGTTTTAAAATGGGGCTTTGAATTAATGGACTCTTCATCGCAGATGCACCATTTACTTTTCAAATCAATCAGTCCGTCATATGGAATGGGGTCATGAATTCAAAATAAGATGAGCTCTTTTTTTTAGGTAATTTCTGGTGCTCTGAAGTTTACGGCCAGCCACGATGATTAGTTAGGCACGCGCACTTTTCTTTGTGAGTCAAAGAGAGACATTGATCTCAAGATTCAACGAAGCAGTAGTGAAGATACATTGCAGCTCAGAGTGAACTTTAATCCGTCTCCTGTGACTTTAGAATAGTTCACAGGCGTAAGAACTGTTACGCAAGCTTGTGTGCGTATGCGTCTCCTTCAGCTTGAGCTCGTTGCGAGGGTGGTCTACCGTGGTCCGCGCTGCCCCTAGGCCCCGTGGTCTGCTGTGGTCCGCGCTGCCCCTAGCCCCCGTGGTCTGCTGTGGTCCGCGCTGCCCCAGGCCCCGTGGTCTTCGTTTCTCACCAGCCGTGGCTCAGCATTGCCCCGCCCCATCACGAAGGCCGGGGTCTGCCCCATCACGAAGGCCAGGGCCTGCCCCGCCCCGCCCCATCACAGAGGGCCAGGGTCTGCTCCGCCCCGTCGCTGTCAGCAGCAACGGCAGGGACATGCAACCTCTCTCTCTCTCTCTCTCTCTCTCTCTCTCTCTCTCTCTCTCGGATTTACTGGCACGCCGCTCTCACCCCCTGTCACACGACTTCTTCATTTGCACATTTCTCACCTGCGGAGAGACGACGGGCAGGATTTCTGACCTCACGCAAGCTCTGCTGGAGGAGGGGTCGTGAGAGACAGTAAAACGTTGCTTGCCAAAGGTTTTACACAGCGACTCCCTTGGTAAACGTTGGCTTCATCATGGACGCCGATTGTGCGTCTTGGAGTTTTGCCCTCAACACTCTAGTGTTTTCGTAAGAGATAACTTTTGGTATGATGACTCTGTGAGGTCTTGGTTGGAATGGCATACTCTGTGTTCGCCTGTAAAGTCCGGCAGGCAAAATGTCTTACGTTCGTCTCGAGTGAAGGTGTAATTCTTCATCTATTAACTCAGAGTTCTCCTGACCGTCAATGAGATTGCTTTTTTCTTACTTTTCTTCCTGTCTGGGGTTTGAATAACCTCCATGCAGAGTTTAACAGTGTAAATTTTTAGTTACGTAGTCCAGGAGAGTCCATATGGACCTCTCGAGTGTGTGTGTGTGTCTGTTGGAGGCGTAGGGTGTGTGAAGGACCTGTTTTAACTAACACGTTTCCGTTCGTTCTTGACGCCGAGTCGCTAACGTTCACCCAGCGGGAGTAACGCGCTGACAACAGACACACGTGATTGAGTTATACAGTAACGTGCACCTAATATGGATGCTTCCCGATACCTCCGTCGCCTGCGCTGTGTATGTACACATTGAGGCATCCAGGCGGCGAAGAGGAAATCCTTCTACCAACTATTCCCCTCGCTTGACCAGGTCCGAACACTGGTGCCTCCCAATTAACCAGGAGTTTTTTCTTTATACATTTTTCCTCCTCCTTGATTAACTGGAGGAGCTGGTGGCATGTGGGTTAGACCGACCCCTCCTTGGTGGTGGGGTTGGAGGGTTGGGGTTTTAGTATTGCCGCCCACACGCCGCTAGAGGCTCGAGCTCAGCTCGTATGGGGAGGTCGGGTTTTGCGGATGTGAGTTGGGCGTGTGGGTGTGGACCTAAGATTTCGGGTTTAGTTCGACTTCATGAGGAACATGTGATTCATACTATTCCTTGCTCTACTTCGTAAGGTGGAATGTATGAAAGGACAAAGGCAAGCAGTAGATGTGATACTGTACATAGTTTTTATGAAGTATTATTATATATATCGAAGGAGGAAGAGAAAAAATTGGGTGAAGACATAAGGAGGCAAACGGAAAATCAAGAACCTGTGGTAATATTTTGGTATATTTTTTTGTGCTTGTATTTCTGACTTACGTCCCTTTTTTATTATCACTTTGAATGATAATTGATTTATCAAAGAGCTTTTTTCTCTAGCCCGCACTGAGGGCCCATTTATCTCTCTCTCTCTCTCTCTCTCTCTCTCTCTCTCTCTCTCTCTCTCTGACCTTGTGAGAGAACTTATTTTCTCACACGTATCACGTCTCCCATACGGAGCCTGGATTGTTCAGACGATCTTCTCCCTCTAGCTCATATATCCTCCGTTATGTGGACCTTCCCTCCACCACCGCCACACTTTCCACCACACCTTAGAGCGGGTCTTGTCCCTTCCTGCACCACACTGGTTTTAAGTTAACTCTCTTACTTAAACAGGTCTTCAGTCTCAGAGGAGGCACCTTGGCGGACTGTATATACAGTCTTTGTCCTGTTTTTTATACAGTCACGGAAGTCATTTCTTCTCGACAACACCCTGTCAGTCACTAACTGTACCATCCGGTCGTACAGTCCCAGTTTTAAACTGGTCGTGCGGTACTTAGTACTCCCCCAAGTCATATGTGATGTCCCAGTCACACCCAGCCAGTCATTCTCGGTAGTAGTGGCTCCCAAGTCATGCAGTCGAAGTGACTCGTAAAAATACCGTGTGTGGGAGGAAGGAAAGGAAAGGAAGGACACAGACATTACCCCGTGGGCCAGCTTGGGGAAGTGTGGTCTCCCGTGGCTGCCACCGGCTGGCTTAGCTCGAGAGGAGGCGGCCACCACCGGCACCACTCCCTGGATTGGATCTGGCCAGCAGATGGGGGGGGGGGGGGGGGCCTGGCGGGGGGAGCCTGGAGAGAGAGAGAGAGAGAGAGAGAGAGAAGGCACCTGGTCTGATGGGGCATCCATATTTGTACCTGACTGTTTATGAATAAACCAGATCGAGGCTTGGTTGAGGTCTTGACCATACTCATACTCATGGGTGAGGAAGGAGTAGACGGTAGGGAGGATAAGGAGAACGATGGGTAGGGATTAGCCGCGCAGAGAAAAAAATGGAGGGGAGTTAGAAGGATGAGAGTGGACTAGGAAGGAAAGGGAAAGTGGAGAATATTACGGTATGAAGTTAGACTTTGCCTCGAGGAAGAGAGGTGTGTCTGTAGACCCTCTCATGGCAGCTGGCGAGGCCAGAGTCAGACCGAACAAGTCAACTCATCTCGTAATCTAGGGTGCGTGTATGTGTGTATACACATAAGGTGAAGACCTGGCATACACCCGGGGAACACAATTGTAAGACTTTCTTCCCCTTAAGACACAAATAGCAATCAAATCACAATCGCAATGAGTAGATGTCCTCTCTAAGCTTCTGCTAATTCACGTAAACAGAGAATCGGGATTTCAGAGTCGGCCAGCTAACAAGTGTCTCCAGTATGTCCTTTAGGTTATACCTGCTCAGCGATCGATCGCTTCCTCTTCATGTATACGAAGGGAGAAACGTCCCCAACATTTGGAAAAAAACCACCACACAATGTCTCGAGTTTTATAGAGACATGAGACGTGTTCTGCCGTACGTTACGTTCTGAAATACATTTCGCATTTCTCCCGGCGTGGGTGCCAGTGAGAGTAGTAAATAATGGGAGAGGTAAAAGAGGCGCTTCCCTTAAGTACCTCGTTCGACGGGGTAACAGCAGGCCGTAAGGAGAACAGCATGGTACCCCCTCCTCCTCACCACCACCACTACCGACGGACGCCACACGTGCTCTACCCTCCCCCCCTTCCTAGACGGACTGACAGACACGTCCGTGACCACGACCGCCCCACGTACTTACCCCCCTTCCGTGACAGCCAGACCCGTCCGTGGCCACACGTGCTCTACCCGCCTTCGTAGACAGACTGACACGTCCGTGACCACGAACGCCACTTATACTACCCCCTTCCTAGACAGACAGACACGTCCGTGACCACGAACGCCACACGTACTCCACCCTCCTTCCTAGACAGACCCCTGCCGTGAGTACGGACCTAGGCCATCTCTCTTTAGGGGCAAAAGAACAAGCTATGAACAGCAACTGTCAGATATCTTTGTTAACCGGAGCAGCCATTAGCGGGGTCGTTCGTTACAGCTAGACAACAGCAAGAACAAGAGCGCCCTCTCGGCCCGACGTTGGTGAATTCATGCCTGCCATAAAGCTCTTGAACAGCCAATTGTGTAAGTGGGTTCAGCCGGAGCCTTTAAACTAATGGCGCAGCTGGCGCAAAAACCTCTTTTCTTCCCCCACCCCCAGCGCCCCAGTTATCTCTAGAGGCGTAAATCAGAGAGTGTAAGTGATCAGTTTCCCCGACGAAACGCCGGCCAAAATAACTTTTTTATATATTTCCTCTTGGGAGCTGTCGAGTTGATGATATTGGTATTTCGTGCCTGAAATTCATCGTGAATATGATTTGAATAATGGAAAAGTTTTGATGATTATGCACCCAGCATCATTATAGCCTCTAACGATCGGCTCTGCCCATTTCTGGTAACAAATTACGAACACCCGTCACAAAAGGTGTGTTCTCGTACTGAACGCGATATTATCTTTGGGTCACAGAAGACACAGTTCGTCATTGTCTGTCACTTTAAATGTAAATCTCCGTCTTAGACTTTCTGTTTTGTCGCAGAATTATACTCCCTTTTGCGATTGCCTCTACTTTGTATATCAGTTAGAGAGCTTGCTGTGTTTTTTCGAAACATTTTATTCTCCAGATACTACAGCAGTATTATAATTAGCACGTAACAGTTGAGAGAGAAAAAAAAACGCTGATTTCTCTCGTTCATATCTATCCATCTCCAGGTTAGCGATGTAGCGGAAATATTCGCGGAAATGTTGTGGAAGTGCGTGTGTGTGTGTGTGTGTGTGTGTGTGTGTGTGTGTGTCTCTGTGTGGTATGGCAGGCTAGAACGTCAGTCTTGCTTGGGGGGCTCCGCACAGCCTGCCTGGCTCTGCATGTTGATGCACCATCACGCCGATTACCAGGGACTATACGAGAGCTCCGTCGCAAGGTGTGAGGACGCACATGATAATGTTCCCGGGCGAGTACGAGACAACGCCCAACCCCATTTCCTTCCTCCCTCTCCTTTGACTTGTAAAAATAAGCACTCAAGGCGTTTTCCTTCTATACCCACATCCCATTTTCTCCTTATCGCTTATCCTGGCGTTAACGCACGTGCCTGCCTACCTGCCCGTTCCTAGTCTCAAACTTCGCTCTAGATATAACGAAGTCACGGTATAGAATCGAATGGTTGCGTGTTTTTTTTTTCTAACCCTGCGTGTGTGATACTAGGTACGGAGTCGCGATTCAGCGTAGTCTGGGACGTCAGAGTTCTGAGGCGTCTCTCTCACACAGCGGCCGCGGTGCCGAAGAACCTGCTGTGTGTGGGTGGACGAGAGACGCGCGCGAGACCTCTCCCTTCTCCGACCTCCCGTGGTCTTAAAGAGTACATGTGCAGCCATTATTTCCCCCCTAACGCCAGGATAGATATGGTAGTTTCTTATACGTTTTCCTCTCTAAGTTCCACTCCGTAAAGGTGCAGGGAAAGTGTTTTTTCTTCCTTTAGTGGGTATATTTTTTTTGGCATCGCTCGTCCGACACTCTGAAGTTGTTGGGTAGAGAGACCAGACTTTTCCTGCTTTGTCCATATTATGTATTTTTCGTCTGTAGGTCAATATATATATATATATATATATATATATCAAAGTGATCTCAATTAAAGTTGGAGGAAGTTGCGTGTCGCGTACCGGATTCACATAACAGTGTTTTCTGCCCCTGTGATATTTGCTGTGTTTACTTATAATTAGCGGAAAAAACACAGGTTGAAAAAAGATGAAAGAGGTTGAATGGCCGCGTGTCAGGATCCCTTGCAGTTACAACATTGCAAGTTTTTCCCTGTGTTTGTTTTAATCCAGTCGTCGCCTCAGTGTGCAAGAGTATTATTTATTCATTATTTATTTATTCTTTTTGTCTAGCGAATATTACAGAGATTCACAGTCGTGCTGCACAGCTCGTTATTAATTGTTTATCCTCCGTATTTTCTTGTTATTCTTAACATAATTCTTTCAAATGATGATTTTATTTTTTAGGGTGTCTTTTTATATTAACGTCCTGGCCTTTTCCAGTTTATTGCCTTGCACGCTGTGATTTTTTTGGCTCAGAAAATCTCTCTCTCTCTCTCTCTCTCTCTCTCTCTCTCTCTCTCTCTCTCTCTCTCTCTCTCTCTCTCTCTCAAAAACAGTCA
>JAUUDW010632494.1:7509-18769 GCA_032361385.1 Panulirus guttatus
TTCCATTATATAGAATAATAAAGGGTAGAGTTGTAAAGTGAAGAAAGGATTAAGGGACAGCATGGTCCTCCCAACCTTGACCTATGCAGCTGAAACATGGACATGGAATGAGTCACAGAGGTCAAGAGTCCAGGATGTGGAAATGAGCTTTTTGAGAGGAGCTTGTGGTATGATTAGATGGATTGAAGAAAGAAGTGAGGGCATGTATGAGAGATGCAATAAGGCAGGCAATGCAAAGGGAATAGATTGTAGAGTGGGTGAAATATAATACTTTAAGGTGGTTTGGGAATGTGGAAAGAATGCAAGCCTTGGAAGGTATTATAATATCCATGCATTTATTTTTAAGTTTGGGGATAAAAATACTGGCAGTTCTAAGATGGTTTAGAGAAAATAGGTTTAGATTTACATTCAAGTTTGTAACAGGACCAAAGATGACTGCAGTATGTATGCAAGAAAACTTACTATTTATGAGTAAAATGAATCTGAGATTTTTTTTGTTTTGGCATTTGTATTTCTTTGCCATTGCAATGATTTGTGTGGGTGATCAAAAAGGCCTGATCTTGCACAGTTTAGGAAGTATTGGCTAAGAATGTGTATAAGATTAATACCCTTACTTCTTCCCCTTAGTAAAGTAAAGGCAGCATTACAAAAATGTGTTGACATTTCATTAATTACAGGTGGATAAGAAGAGTAAGCGCCATGGAGGAGAACTTGTGGCAGAAGTATTACAATCTCATGGAGTACGTTTTATCTTTACACTACCAGGAGGACACATATCACCCATTGTTGTTGCTGCTGAAAAGCTTGGGATTCGCATTGTTGACACACGGCATGAGGTAATGTTAAAACGTTCATTATTAACCTTAATATTTGTGTAATAAAGTAAGGCAAGGAACTCTAGGTTTTTGGTTTTTGTTTGGGTCTGGGCCTATTTAGATTCAAGTTAAATAGCAAGTTTTTACTGACAATCATTATTATTGATTATGGTAATAACAACAATCACACTAACGGCACTTTCATTGGTTCACTGACCATTAACTGGTAACAGTATTAAAGATGTGATCTTATTATTGAGGAGACTTATTATATTGTGTTTGTTTATTTTAAACTTGTGGCATTTAATCTTAATGTGTGTTGTGAGACACAGTTTGTGTACATCTGTTTTTACATTTTTTAGCTTGAAATACAATTAAAATATAGAAACATTATTATACTAGAGTTTACTATTTTCCATTTTATCTCACCCATTTGGGTTTTCTCTTCTAGTTTTTTTCTTAGCCTCAGACTCTTGCTTTCTGTTGCATCATAAATCCATTAACCCCTGACTAACTTGCAGCTCCCTTTTCTTGGACCCCACCTAGTTATATTTTGGACCTTAGCAAGAAATGAAAAATGTATTGCTGTACATGTCATGTAACAATTATTTGAACCTTAAAATCTAGGGATTTGAATTTAAAGCTAAAGTCTGCATTTAGTCACCATCCAGATATTTAATGATTAAGTGATAGAAAATTCTTTAGGTCACCACAGAGCCGTATTTGAATATCTTATTTGTAATTTATGGACTTTTCATATTAGATAGAGGATCAACTTAATTATTGTAAAGTTGTCTAACCCTCTGTCAGAAATCAAGAGGCTGAACTCTGACCCATTTTTTTGTGTATATCATAGAAATTGAGGATAATGAATAAACAGAACCAGTCACGGAATCATTTTTGATGAACTTTCTTTTCCCATCGTTAAAGTAAGTAGAAAAGGAAGGTTGTCGACCTTTTTAGTTGTAAACAAGCAGATGAAATAATAAGGGCTCAAAATGACCTCTGTGGAACACACCAGCAGTACATTAAAGAGTGATGTGTAGACCATAAGCTTGTGTAAGAGGAACACATACTGGTGTGTTCTTTGTCTTCCCAGGATGAAAAGATTTTTGCTTTCCATGATTGCTTGGGAATTTAGCAACACAGAGTGATGTCTTGGATTAAGCATAGTGTCCCACATTTGCTAGGTGTTTACCCATCCCCTTACTGAGACTACAAGAACGGCAATGTTAGCCTATCTGTTAATTTTGTTTCTATACGACAGTCAAATGTAATGAGTCAAGTAAAGTAACAAACAGAATTTTTCTTGGAAACTGGTTTTATGAGTACTATGGAAAATCCTCGCTTTGTTCCCAATAAGAATTTCACCGTGCTCACAATCGGCTGATTCTTTCAGATCTGTTTTGCTTAACAGTAAACTTGGCCTTGGTTTATGCTGAAACACCTGGAGCACTTCTAGGTCACAGAGTTGCATCTTATTGTGTGATAATTAAGGAAAATTAAGATTAGATTTTTCAGGAGTATGCAGCAGTCAGCTTCATCATTAGCTAAGTGAGTTGTATTAAGGGCTAATAATTATGCCAGAGGAACTTTGCATATCTTTATGGAAGACCACCATAGTACATTTGCAGAGACTCATGGCTTCGAGAACCCCTGCAAACCCTATAAGGGTTTGGACATGTGTCAGGCTCTGAATGGTGCTATCATTTATGAAAATCCATTTTTTTATGGGCAACATGATATTTGTTTGTGGCTTAATGAACAGAAGTTCATACCACCAGTGTTTCTCTTTTAGAGATGTCCAGTCACATTCTTAGTCTTGGTAGTACTAAAGAAATCAATTAATTCAAGTGTACATCTGACATGAAGTGTGCTTTGTACAGGTCATTGCCTCATAAATCCTCTGAGAGCAAGGACAGATGTGTCTTACTCAGATTTCACCTGCCATTTAATGAACAGAAGTTCATGCCATTAAACTTCCTCCTAGAGATATAATGAATCACATTCTTGTCTTGGTACCCATAAAGAATAATTTTTTCAAATTTTCCTCTGAAAAGGAGTATATGATATACAGGCAGTTGCCTTGTCAAGGCCAAGGACTATGTTGTCAGAATTGACAGTAGGAGAAGCAGCTTTTAAGAAGACTTTGTCATTAAGGGTGAACTCTCGTAGCTTTCATTGCCTCAGAAGGATAGCCCGTCTGGCAATATGATTTTTTCCTGTTTTCGATTGAAGGGCATTGGGAATCACTGCAGTGACCATAGACTGAATTGAGTAGACTCTCAGAGTGACTTGTTTCCTGGGTTTAGCGGATGAGATATCCCATGTACAAGAGAATAATGCAATTGTCCCACTCCTCCTGACAGATTTTTATAGTCTGAGAGTCACCACCAACAAGAAATGATAGATCATCACTTTTATTTTTACCTTTATTTTTGAACTTTTTCAAACACTTGTAAGTACAAGAGCATGAAGGATGTTTATCATGATGGCTTTTGCACCCTTCCATTTAGAAACAGTACCAGTTCATAAGGAAATTTTTTAGGCTTTTCTGAGGTAATCAGGTGAACCAGTAGTGACTGATTCTGCATGTTTAAAGGTTTCTTAACATTTATTTGACAGTAGAACAATTAACACTATAATTGTTTAAGAGTGCATTGCAGGAGCTATGGAGTGTAGGATTTAATGTTCATTTTTCTAGCTCATTTGGAGTAGGCTTTTGCAATCCTCTTTTTGTAAGGAAGCCTTCTACCATTTCATCTCATCCTAGATGGAAACTTTCAAAGGCCTCCAATCTGTTATAATTGGTTTCATAGGGAATATGGTTCTGCACTCTCTTTTACAAAAACTCAGGGATGAAGAAGAGTCACCAAATTTCCTGAACTTAATTGACCTAGAATTATTTTGAAGATCATCTTTAATGAATTAAGATTAATCCAAATCTAGTTTCATGCTGAGTATAAGACATCCTAAGCAATAAACCTATTTTGATACAGTCCAGGAAGATTCCTGTGAAATATCATATTTTGTTTCCAGTCAAGGCATGTAAAGATTTCTGTAGTCTTGAAAAAGATTACATAGAAGAATATTTGTCTGTTCACCCAGGCCTTTTTAAACCCATTTCGACAAGTAGCATTTCATGTTGAATCAAGAAGTAAGTATTTTATTCACATCCAAGGCAAGCTACTAAGCCCATGATGTCTGAAAAATGGCATCTACCATGGCTTTTTTTTAAGACATCTTTTATTGAATGAGATAAGCAAAAGAGATCTGGGGCATTAGACTGACACATTTATATGATGATACCTCTGCTTAGATCTGTTTGACTTACTTATGTGGCTCTGGGTATGCCACACTCAGAACAGGATTCTCCAGATCAAAGTCCAATTTTTTTTTCTTATTCTCATGCATTTAGGATCTCATTTCTTCATGTGCATATACTTTTTGATACTTAGAAATCTTTGTTTGGGGATGAGATTTGGAGGTTTTATTTATGGAAATCAATTTTTATAACAGAAACAGCGAATATGTATGAAAAAAAAGAACCTTATGAGCATTCATTTATTTTCTGATCTCATCCACTCCTTCTGTCCTTTTCAAAAAGCCCTTACATTAACAGACTTAAGTCTCAGACTCCAGTAGGTGATGGGGGTTGATAGCTCAGAGGGGTCACTTGCATTCTGCACCAATGATGTCATGGGCTACAGTGTTTTGCTGTGTGGTTGACATGTCTCAGTGTATGAGCATTAATCAGTCTCATGGATATCGTAGCAGTCAGATCGGATGCAATCCTGTTTTTTGGAGGTAAGATAGTGCTTTGATCTTTCTGTTAGCAAGTGCTTTCTCTGATGCTCTTAGGGCTCTACCTTCCAAAGGAGATATATTTCTTTTTTTCATGACTGAAAACAGTGCCTATTGCACTGGTTTCATTTCTTGATATCCCACATTCCTTGGAAAGGATTTTTGTGCCTTGTTCATGTCAGTGTAACTGTGTATTCATTAAAGTATGAATATTTGCTTGTATGAATTACAGGTAGCAGCAGTATTTGCAGCAGATGCTGTGGCACGTATGTCAGGGACAGTGGGAGTAGCAGCTGTAACAGCTGGACCAGGACTTACTAACACTGTCACTGCTGTGAAGAATGCTCAGATGGCTGAAAGTCCAATATTACTTATAGGTAAGAAAAAGGATTTTAAACCAGAGATAGTATTTTGTTATCCAATATGTAATTTTAAATTTGTGATATCTTATTTTGAATAATTGCAGTTGAGATAACATAGTTTTGATATTTCTTATAACAGGCGGAGCAGCAGCCTCAATTTTAAAGGGCCGTGGTGCTCTGCAGGATATAGACCAAATGTCCCTCTTCAAACCTCTCTGCAAATTTTGTGCATCAGTTACATGTATAAGGGATATAGTCCCAACTGTTCGTCAGGCTTTGCAAGTGGCTCAGTCAGGAACACCAGGTTAGTCCTAGTTATCTAAAGTGAAGCATTTCAAGTCAGTGATTTATTTACCTCAATCATCCTTGAAATTATGATTACAGATGTGTATATTCTCTCACTGATGTTTTTTGTACAATATATTCATAACATTTCCACAAAGTATCACTATCGACTCTGTCATATGCTTTCAAGAGAATTCAAATAAATACCTGTTATTATTTCCTTTGATGTTTTTGTGCTGTCAGATGATTGTTTTATTCGGTGATTTTTCATTGGCTTTTTAGAGTTTTTGATATTATCTTTTTTAGGTGATAGTCAGTAGAGGTCCTGGAATCCATTCCATTTGAATAGAAACAATAAATGGCTCTCTTCATGTGAAATGCCTTTATGCAAACTTCTGTTGGAACACAATCCCTACATAAAGCAGAGAAAAGTTGTGCACCCTCTCATTTCATTTACACATATTCTTAATATATGTCTAATGTGCTAAAGTGAATGTGGTCTTCCACACTAATACAAGTGCTTTTCAGTTTTCACATTCCTCAATAAGTTTACTTGTAAAGTGAGGCTAAAGTGTTCATTCTCACTTCTATCTTCGCTCACAGAATGACTCTGTGGCACTGATTGAGAATCATTTTGTTGCTATGCATTTTATGCCAAAGTGCCTTAAAAGACTTACCAGTGCATCTTTCCTCTGTGAGCCTAACTGATCATCACTTTGAAATACATAAACTCCTTTACAACCTCCTGTCTTGCTCATTTCAGACTGGTATTGCACTGTGGCATCCTATCTCTTTCAAACATAAGAATCTTGCACTCACATTTTCAACAGCATTCACCAAAACACATTATAAAGGCAACCATCAACTGTAATGAACTTTTCCCTCTGAAGGAGGTAACAAAATACAGTATCAGCATGAAATGAATGTGTTAACTTTCATAGTTCATTTGTATATCTCAGTTGCCACACTTTGTCCTCATCTCAATTAATGCCCATGCAAACATTAAAAAACCATTGTGTTATCACATAATTTTGAATACACTCACTTCTCTTGGGCCAAGTACCTCTGTCATCAAACACTTTAAATAAGTATTACAAACATAATGAAATAGTTGAAATTTGCTCTGTAGTTAAAGAAATTTACCACTGAAGAACACACAGATATGTATACTTAATTTTTTTATGCTATATCTGGCACCACATTTGACCAGCATTTTCAGTTTTGTTGTTTTTTCACTTTTTTTAATTTTCAGAAATCGAAGTATTACATTATATAGAGTATTTTCTTTGTTCAGGTCCAGTATTTATTGAGTTCCCAATTGATGTTCTGTATCCATACGATATGGTGTCAAAGGAGTTGGGAATTAAAGGAGAAAGCAAGTCTTTGATGCAAAAGATTATTAACTGGTAAGTGTAGATGTCGTTTGTTTAATATGAGTAAGGATAGTTTTGTTTGTTGTTTTCTAAATGGATGGTTCTTCACATTCAGAAGGGGATGGCATGGGAGAATTAAGATATAACCACATTAATCCTCAGTTGATGTAATAAGAAAGAATTTGTGCTAACAGGTGTGAAATAGTCAGACCTTATAAGATAACCTTGGCTTTGATAACCAAGGTATATCCCATGATGGTTATATGTTGATCTTGCCATTCTTAAAAAAATTTTAGTCTTCAGTATGGCCCGGTAGGTGAGTGGTTGATGTAGTGTTGTACTGTGAATAATAGTTATTGATTTGTTAAGATGCAGGCTAAGGAATCTTTACCATGATCCAACCACAAATCCACAGTAATAGCTAGATTTTACAAAGGACTCAGTTACTCTAGTGGACATGGATGCCCTATCTGTTAGGATTGGAGGATCATTTATATACCAGGCAAATGTTTAAGTTATATACGCAAATGCAACAGGAAAAGAATGGGAGTTCAGGGGAGTTGTGAATATGTTTTGCATGATGGTTCTTCTTGTGGCACACAGTTACCACTTTCATCCAGTGCCTTAGATAGGTACTTTTTTAGGTGACATAGTTTCTTGTGCATATTAGGAAGAGAGAAAGATTGCTCACTTACCTGTGAGTAACCAGTCTTATTTGCCTTGAAACAAGGCTAGCACCTAGTGCCCTTGCAAGGATAGGATGTGCCTGACCCTTTTTGTAGCTGCCTGGAGTCAGCATGTTGGTTGTCTCCTGCCCTAAGTGCACCAGAAGGCACTCCCAGTGCAAACAAGGTGTTGTGTGTGGAACATTGTATTCCTGATCCTCCTGAAATAATCAAACATTTGATAGCCAGTAATGTAAATGAAGTGTTTGGCATCATTGCCAAAGTCAGGGCCTGTGACAGTGGCAGTGATCAGAACTGCCAACATGCATGGCCCAAGGGCTGATGTCAGTGTTTACAACTGTATTACATCAGTCACTTACCCTCATTGTGCCCTCTAATACTTGAGGCTTAGGGATAGTTACATAAATATCAGTATTCAAGATATTTGGGAACTCTGCACCTGAATTCAGGAACATCTACACAGCATTCATTCTTTCCAAGCTCACCTATGCCTTTCTTACCTGGTCTTCCTCCTTATTCATTGTTGAGAGGAGTGCAAGGTGGGGTAACGTAAGATCATCTTTCCTTCCCCTTTCATTTGCCACCAAAAGTCCCTTGCTATTGAGTTGGAGTTTGGGATTTCCTCCTTATTGAACATGTCTGAATTTGTGCTTGCTTTGACCTGTGCATCATCATTCCAGCCATTGTTAACATTTTCAGCAGCCAATCATATTGTTATAATGATTGTCAGCTTGACAGCTCTTTCGATTTTGATAGCCCAACAATCTTTATTGTAGTACAGTAGTTTTCCTTGTATATATTCACCCTATTGCTTCATTCACTTGCAAAACTGTGTGTTATTATTTCTGTGTGCAGAAATACCAAGATTGAAGGGTGGCATGGGTAATAGTAAATGGAACAAGAGGAGTGAGCAAAGAGTGGAGGGTATTTAGAGAAGCACTGTTTACCTGCACAGGTGATATATGTAGTGTATTGGAAGTGGGATGCAGATGCATATGACAAAGGATGGTGAGTAGTAAGATGAGGCGAGAGGTGGATGAAGGGTACCTGCAGGAAGGGAATGTGTGTGATTTGAAGGTGTGTGAGAGAACATAGCAGGTGGCCAAGTCAAAGATAAGGGTAAATGGAAAAGAAGGTTATGAGACATGGGGTAAAAGAATATCAGTGAATTTCAGAGAAAATGAGATAATGTTTTGTAAGATGAATTGTGAGAGGGGAACAATGGAACAAATGGAGCTAATAAAGATAGTAGCAGAGGGAAAGTGACAGCAGGCAAAGAAGAGATCAAAAAGAGATGAAGTGAGTGCTTTCAAGAGCTGTTGATTGTGGTAGATGGTAGGGTGTGGATGTGGTATGGTGTGGTGCATCCAACCTTGGCCAAGACTCTCAAATCATCCTTAGTTTTCACCATTCTTTTTTTCATGGCTTTCTCATATTGCATGCTACCTCTTCCCAAATACACTTCATCTGCCTTCCTATCATCTGACACATTCAGCAGTCTTTCAAAATGCTCCATCTCCTTTTTATATCTTTGCCTTTTACCATTTCTCCCTTTACTGTCCTGACTGTTGTGATAAGATTTTTGTGAGTATGTTGACTGCAGTTTAAACCTGCAGTGTTGCTTTTAGCAAAAGAGAGTGCATCTGAGGTTTTCTTTGTATTTTTTCTGTCTGTTACCATTCTCAGTTCAGTGGGATGGATCAGTTACATGCTGCCTCTGCAACATCACTCATCCCACAGTTTTTTCACATCATCAAACATGTGTTTACCCTCCTTGAATATTGTGTTCAGCTTTGGTCACCCTACCTGAAAATAGACAGTCAGAATGGAGATAGTCAAAGGTCAGTTACATAGGTTCCCAGACAGTGCAGAATTGCACCAAGGGTGATGAGAAAAAGTATCACTGTGGTGGTGAAAATTGAAGTAAAAACTAACACTGTCAGGACCATATCTTCTTATCACATATGTTATAGCGACCCTTTGAAAGCTGATTCATTGAAAGTTTCTTCTACAGGAATGCACCTTGAGTGTTCAATGGGTTAATAGTGCATTGAATGTCTTTCTTTTCTTACCACACTAATTATTGAGTTTACAGCCTTTGAAGGACCTAGTGATCATTTGCTGTTGAATTCTTTTGTATTCCTTTCATCTACTCTCTGGAAGCAATTCAGATGTGTAGATATGTACCTGAATGTAATTATGTGTGAAACATGTAAATATTTGTATATATGTAAATAGGAACCATGAATAATGATAAATGTCATTTAGTAAATTTCTAGCATGAGATTCATTCCCATTAACCACCTCTTTTTCCTTCCTCCACCAAATCCACCAGGGGTATTTACATATTAACTTTAATGCTGTACAGTGGTCATACAAGCTATGTAAGCTCACTTTTTTGTACATCCCCAAATCTCACTTTACCCACCCTCCACTGCCTCTGTTAGGGTATTTAAGCTTTAGATTCAGCACTAAACTGCAGCCTTATAAGTTATTTTAGCTTAAGTGTTTGTACAAACCCATTACTCTCACATGGCTTTCTTTTGATATATAATAGCAAACATAATTTGAAGAGCTTATCTTTTGGGATTATTCGTGATTAATCAGTTGCAAGTTAAAACTGTAAACTTGGTCTGGAAAGTCTGTTATGTTGTGTGCTGAAGATAGAAAATATGAATTGGTAGATTAGCATTCAAAATTAGTAGAAAATTCACTGAAAGTTGTGTTAGTTTCTTTTTGTTGGCCTGGTCCACTTCTGGGTGAAGGGTAGAGAGAGATGTGAATGACACATCTGACAACTCCAGAAAAGTGAGGACAGGGAGGTGTTGTTCACTTCTATTCCTTGAACTTGTTTTCACAAGAATCTGTTAAGAAATATTACACTTCTCATATTACAAATCTGTGTGAGCTTAGGTTGACACTCTACTGTTATTTCATGCACAACAGTATTGATGATGGATAATGTGAAATTTTTTAGAAATATTACAATAGTTCACATTGATAATAAGGTTATGACAGTGATTGGTTGGCATGTGTGGAGAATGTTAAAAAAAATTTTCTATGGAAATATTTTATTTTCTTCCCATCATTTGTTACCAAAGTCCTCCATCACCCCATAACTACATAAAGAGAAACTTGGGTGCTATTTTTATATAATCCTGTGAAAGGCACTCACAGAGTCACTTATTTCTGCACATTTCCAATGTTATTCTCCTTGACATTTTTCTTGAATTGATATACATCCTAAGTTTTCCTCCTCATCATTTAGGTCATCCGACAGTAAATTTATTTTCTGCATGGTCTCTGTGTATGCACAACATACGTGTTGGTGGCTGTGCACTGTTAGTGATGGTGCATAGGTATTGAGGAGATTAGATTTTTTTTCCACTCCTTCCTGGTGACAGAAGAAACGTTTAGAGGCCTCTAATGGTATAATAACTTGGCTAGATGTTTAGACTAGTAGGTCTGGGGACAGGTGAGAAAGAATACTTCTAACGTATTCCCTGCGTGTCTTAAAAAGCGACTTAAAGGGGAGGGAGCGGGGGGCTGTAAATCCTCCCCTCCTGTTTTTGCTTTTCCAAAAGAAGAAACAGAGAAAGGGGCTAAGTGAGGATTTTCCCTCTAAGGTTCAGTCCTCCCTTCTTAACACTACCGCGCTGACGCAGGGGGAAAAAAAAATAAGGTAAATTTGAAATATCAGTTGATGTCAGCTTTTACTTAAGGGTTCATCTCACAGTGATACACATATAGTCAAACATCGTATGAGACCATCCTTCATTAACAGTTCCGTACCTTCTCTTGCATAACCTTATGACTCTACTGCTAATGAGAGGGAGGGTTCTAGCAGTAGTAGTACCAGCCCCTCCCATGACTCTCCCTTCTCTGTGAGACCTTCCTCTTTTTCTATTCACTATACCAACATTCGTGGTCTCTCT
>JAUUDW010632506.1:446-11229 GCA_032361385.1 Panulirus guttatus
CAAAGTTCTGATATTGTATTCATAATCTAAATTTTGGTGAGCGTCAGTTGTTCATATGTTTGTTTACATCGTGCAACTTGCAGCCTCGCTCCATTGTCATATTTGAACCAGCATGGGGTGCTCTGTGGTCACGCCTCTCAGAGGAGTTTTAATTGAAAATATACTAGAGCATCGTTACCTTTGGAACTATAGAGGTGCATCTTACATGTTTCCTAGCGTATGACTGGTTCGGTGGTTCTTCTAAGCAGTGTGACAGGACGTGTTAAAAAAACAAGAGTTTTGGTGAGACGACGATAAAAGTTCACTGAAAGAGTGCTAGTGTGACACCGCCTTTACTCTCTCCACTCTGTCTGCCTTTCGTTTAAGGCAGGGTGACCAAAACTGAACACAATATTCAAGATATGGACGAACCAATAAACTGTAAAGAGAAAGGCTGATTTCCCTAGACATTTATTCTAGGACTATATCAGTGAAACCAGGAAGTTTCTTCGCTGTTCACTGATTCTGTGCACTGCTTACTTGGTTTTAGGTCACAAGTGATTATTACACCCAAGTCTTTTTCCTCATCTACGTTTACTAGTTCAACAGAATTCATACTGTAACTTGCCTTTTCGTTTTTACGACCAGTATGTAAAACTACACTTATCGGTACAAAAATTTATTTACCACTTTTGAGCCCAGTTCATCAGTTTGTCCACGTCAGTTTGAGGCTCTAGACATTTAAGTTCATTTGTACATTTATCATCTAGCTTTGCATCATCAGTGAAATTTGAAATTTTTCAATGCAGCCCATTCTCAATATCATTAATGTACACAGTAAAGAGAACCGGACCCCAGACTGATCCTTGTGGCACTCCACTTGTTCCTTCCAACTAGTCTGAGGCTTGACCATTAACCGCTACTCTTTGTTTACCGCCAGTTAACCAATTTCCTATCCACTGAAGTACGACCCCATCAATGTCATGTGCCGTGAATTTTGCCGGTAATCTTTGATGTAGAACCTTGTCGAAAGCTTTTTGAAAGTCTATGTAGAAAACATCACCTGCTTTATGTTCTTCATACATGTGGATTATATCATAAAAGAAATCAAGCAAATTTGTCAGACATCAGCGATTTCATTGAAAACCATGCTGAGAATCGCTTATTAAGTGGTGCTACTCTAAATTGTTTACAATTCTATCTAGAATGATGGTTTCCAAAAGTTTTCCAACTACAGACGTTTAGTTAATGGGACGATGATTTCCGCAGTGACTTATTACCTTTTTTGAATATCAGAGTTACACTGGCATACTTCCATTCATTTGGAACTATTCCTGTAGCAAGTGACTTATTGATGAGGGCAGTAAAAGGCCTAGCTATCTCATTTTTTGCCTCTTTCATTCTTCTCGGACACAACTTATCAGGATATGCCCTTTCATTCATTTTCATTTCTTTTATTGCCGAGAGTATGTCATGGGTTTTTGTCATTGTGCTGAAGGACGTTTCCCTCTCTTATCAATTAAACTGGATTCGGGACATGGGTTGTGTCTTCAGTCGTAAATTCTGATGCCAAAAAAGTAATCTAATTATATCTTTGTCATGACGTTGTTGTCTTGAACCAAGTCACCGTTTTCGGTAATTAATGAACCTATTGACTGGGTAATGACTCTCTTACTTCTTACATAACTGCAAAACTCCTTAGGGTTGCTCTCGCTATTTTCAACAATGCACGCTTCATACTGATGTTTACTTTCTCTGCGCAGATTTACATACCATGCTCAAACATATTGATTCTTGGATTCTTTCAGCTTCTTAAGAGCTACTTTGTTAGACAACAGGCACTATTATAATTCACCGTTCCACCAACTTGGTTTCACTTTAGAAATAGACCGTCTATTACGCATCGGTACGTATGTTGCCTCTGCTGCGTTGAAGAATTTTCTGAATCTTTTCCAATCTGGGTTTACATGATTTTCATTGACTACATGATCTCAGATTTACCTGTCAAGAGCGATGCGAAGATTATTAAAATCTGACTGTTTAGAATCTGGAACTATTTCGCAACCATCATTCTGACCAACATTACATGCAGTGTTAAAAGAGACCTCAGAAGAAATTTGTCGGCGATCATTTGTGCCAAACATTTCTCCAACTTCGACATTATTATCAAGATCCTCATTTGTCATAAGGACTCAGTCTAATCTATTCTCTTCGCGAGTAGGTTCCTCAACTAATTACATTAGGGTACTATCAAGCAAATTTAGAGAGTCCACGCCCGGAGCTAATGGAAAGGGATTCTCCCCATTTAGAGACCGATTTTGAAATCTCTTACTGTGAGAGAATCTTGTTTATTACAAATTTCTGATTATATAATCTTTCGTCCACCTCTGGTGTCTGTCCAACTGGCATTTTCTTCCTTAGTGTATCTTTAATTTCTGCAAGAATGATGTCAACATCCCCAACGGCTGCAACAGTTTTCCTACATGATTTGAATAAGCTTTAACGAAGAACAGGACACCGTCGCCTACTTTGTTTGACCTATCCCTATTAATATACTGTACCCTGGAATTAAGTATTCCGCAAGGAAGTCTCTATTGCTGATATGTACCGAAAATTCGGTTAGGCAATCACATCATACTTTCCTTCTAACTCCGTTGTCACTAACTTTGAGACTCGTTTTCATATACCCCCAAGAGTTAACATAAAATATTTTAGACGAAACAGACCTATTTGGAAAGATTCTTACAGAGGTGGATAGGTCTCCTCCACACGGACTGCGTTCGTTTTCTTTTTTTTTCTTTCTTTACCAAAACGCACGTCTAAACTCACAAGGGAGCCAACCAAAACGCGCAGTTCCCACTTCACTTTATTCTCCTTTCTTTACAATTAAAGTTAATCAACAGATTACTTACTGTTTTTCCATGTCATCTTCTTATTTCCCTGTCTTTTAATTCTCCAAGTAGTATTAATTATTCTACAACTGCATCTGCTGTCTTACCTCGCGTTATGTTCAAATCAACGGGCGTATCATTTCACAGACCACCTCCTCCGTAGTACAATACCACTCATGCGACCTTAGTCCTCACTCTCCGCTCTCCCTTACCTCAGTTCCAATTACCCACGCTTTAGCTTATAATTCACTTTTTATTACATGGTTCCTAACAAACTCCTCCACACTAATGAAGCACTTCAGTTCACACCCATATGAACTATCCTCTCACTCACATAAACTCTTACTCAATTCTTTTACCTCTTTCTTCATTTCTCTTCTTCCTTTTGTCTAATTCATCTAAATTATCTCATATGTAGACATGATAACGTAGACTGTGTTTTTTTTTTGTACCCAGATCTGCTCAGCAAATCCTCAACGGCTACGAAACATTTTCTCAATCTCCTTAAGTCATCTCATAAAACGCACATATTTTAACAAATAAGCACGATATGGTATGTTTGTATACTGCACAATGGAGCGTATAGGTAAAATAGGTGATGAATAATATCGTTCACATCCTTGGAAATTTTCGTCCCTTCAAACCTACATTCTAGTTGATCCGAGTCGTGGGTGATTATGATTACTTTATTCGTGAAAATTCTGTTCAACTTTTCAGTTTCAGTTAAGATAATGCTTGCCATACGAGTTACTTGCATTTGTCTCAAAATGAAAAATTAAAAACTCAACTTCACTACTAGTAGGCAACTGACTGAGGCTCAGCTGACAATTCCTGCAGCTGCTTGCCAAAGTAGTGGCTAATGTTTCTTGACCAATATTAATTTTCCTTTAAAGTGTTGCGAACTTTGTCAATGTAATTTTCATATAGTCAGCATGACTTGCAAAGTGTCTAGTATGATTTGCAAAATACTGTATTCTATATCTGCAGCAATCTTCTAAAGAATCACCCAAATGTCCATAATCATTTAACTACAGACCAATGTAGCAGGTGTCACTTAAGGTACCATATACACTGAACTTTTTTCTTCTTCTTTTATGTTTTGGGCTCCAATCACGGACAAAAGTCCACATCAAGGCTGGGCCCGAATTGAAATATGGAGAGATTATGAACTGAAAAAGAAAAGGCAAATGAAAGTATTTACGAATCTTAGAAAAAGTAAAAGACCTGCCTTTTGAAATGTGTTAGGTCATAGCTATTGAGAAAGACATGAAAGGATAGAGAGGTCCAAAGCTTCGACATGTAGGGAAAGAAGCAGTTATCAAAACGGCACACCCTTGAGTTGCCTAAGGCCACACAATAATCATGTGACGCAGCACCTTGTTGAGTACTGTGTGGTCTAGCTGATGGTGAGGGTACACAAGCAACCAGCTCTCGGGAGCAAAAGCCAAAGTAATACCTATAGAAAAGGGAAAGTGAACCAACATTGCGGCGTAGGGCAAGGGGGTCAAGTTTGGAAGTTAGCCTGGGACAGTTTATAAGTCGGATCGCTTTCGACTCAACTTTGTCAAGTAAGGAAACAAAGCTAGAACCGCCCCAAATGTGGTAGTAGTACTCCATACAAGGACGAATCAATCCCTTGTGTAAACGGAGCAACTGTTCAGCAGAGAAAAAGGTACGACATCTAAACAGGACACTGGATAGATAAAACTGAAACGAATTTTACAATATGATGTAATTAATGATCTTAAATGGTCTGTGCATAGACATTCAATTTCATTTACATGTAAGTGTTCACTGTGAAAACGTTCTAAACGTAACTATCACTAAAGATTCAAACTTTTTTAAAACTGTTACTAAAGTTCCAGGAAACACAAGTCACTCTTACTGAATGATGTATCTACATCAGAATTTGTTACTTTTGCCTGATGATGCACTCTTCTCTGTTACCTTATAGATGTATCATATGTCATGGAGAGGTCAAGGATCCCGGATGACATTGCTTTAGAGACTTTTCTATTTCTCATTCTATCTAAATGTCATTTTTTTCCATAGGAGATATACTTAAATATCTGAAAATTGTACGAGGAATGGTTATTATATCTATGCCTTTAAGAGAAATAGTTATCTTAGCCCAACAGGTCGTAATGAATCCTATATACCATTAAGGTTGCATTTACACCAAACGAATCGAGTCGAGTCAAGACGAGTCATGACTCGTCTTGATTCGCCATTCCAGTTCACATCAATTTGTGTGTATTTTTTTCAGAAAGCGTTCACACCGGGAGAGTCGAGTCGAGCCACGCCGACTCGAATCATGGACGTATGCGGCTGGACCCATTTTCTCGTAGTTCAACGAGAGTCCGTTGAGTTGTGAGCAGCATATGATGCAGGCCTTTTATTTGATAAATCATTTATTAACTTTAGCTCAGGATCCCACTGTGGATTCATCTCACAATGCAGCTAGCCAAGAAAGTGCATGAATATCAACACTGGTCATGTGGGCGGTATTGTCAAGCCCACTCGCAAACCAAGTCACCAAAAAAAGAAAGGAACAAAAAACCTGGCAACGATAATACAGATGGAATAGACGCTGAGTTTTCCAGAGGAGCTAAAAAGTTGAGAGAACAGAAGTCTACGATGAAAATGACCCAGATCGCATTTTTTTTTAGTGAGCTTACTGCCTGTGATGAAGCACAACTGTCGCCTGCTGTTAACATGGACATCAAGATTGAAATACATAAAGCCTGTCGTAGGAAGCTGTTTAAACCTGACCCTCCTGTCCTGTATACAGACTGGAACCAGCAAGATGATTATTCAGTGACACCATCATCTGGTTCCTCTAATGCAAGTGCTAATTACTCAGATTATTCTTACCCCTGAAGTGTAGCCTAACCTCCTCTCAGTGAGGTGTATCTCTTAAATATCAACAACAATTAAATGTAGCTTCATTTTTCAACGTAATATTCATTGCCTAATCATCTATCAGTATTGTCTTATATATAAGCTTACCTGCCACTAATACTGGTACGCTTCATATAAATAACATTCTTACTTTATAAATATGATTATTCTTTCTTCAACTCTGCACGCCGGTACTTTGTGTCCATTTTTTGACATGATCTTGGCATGTCCACCAAATTCTTGAAGTTTTGAAATGTCATCCTGTAGAAATTCTGCTTGTAGAATTTGTCTGGATGATTCGCCAGGTCTGGGAATAAATGACTAAAAGCACCAAAATCTGGTCTTCTGGTTTTGGTTTCCTGTATTCACAATGGGTCTGTCGTCTTCCTTCAGCGGCGCAGAACCCACGACAGGACATATAATTCACGAGAGAATGTTGCGTGTCCACACTGCTCAAGATCAGGCTGGCCACTGACAAACCTGACTCGTACCGACTCTTTCTGTGTGAATGGGAATGAATCAGCTTAACGAGTCGAATGACTCGAACGACTCGACCCCAGTCGATTCGCTTGGTGTAAATGCAGCCTATATCTGAACAAATCCTTCAAAATATTTCATCCAGACGAACACAGGCATATGAATGGGACGTCTTGGTAGGTACAGGTATGAATGGGTCGTTCAGGTAGTTACAGGTATGTAATGGATTTATGAAGTACACAGAGGTACATATATTCAATAGGTCTTCCTGGTAGACAAAGGTATGTATTTGATCATCCAGGTGTGTAACGGGTCGTCCAGGAGTCATGTATGGGACTTCGGTGGATTAGACGTGAGGAGGGCATTGTTTACATGGGCTTCGGATGATTGTTCATGGTTCATGGAGGCAGCTTCAGTTACTAGTGATCTCTTTGCACTGGATTTGTTCCAAAAAGTTTTAAAGATCCATAAATGATACTACGTGACTTTTCTGTATGTTGGAGTAAAATATGAAAAGTTAGCATTTACATTAAGGAATAAGCATATTAGAATGGTTTTCAATTCAAATCTAGTAAGGAATTATGGTTTACTATGGTAAAAATTTACACCAGTAAAGAATACAAATATGAATGGATAGATTGACTTATTCCCAGCCATATTTGAGTCACGTTATCAATTATCTTAAACAGAAAACATAATTTTCTTTAAAGGTAAAGAGGGAAAGATCAACGATAGACTCACCTGGTGATGCCATCGGCTTCAGTGTAGGAGGACCTGTAGAAACCATCGAGTCTATCGTTCAAGAGACCAACGTACTCCATGGAGAGGATGTACCTGTGCCCCTGCTGTAGTTCCCGCTCCAGATGGGCGATATAGAACTCTCGTTCTTTATCATAGATGTGCTTTGTGATTCCCAAGTCTGGTCCTTCTTTGTCGTCCACGTCCCTCAGCTGTAGAACAAGACTTGTATATATGTTATTGGGAATACTGAGAGCTGAGAGCTGTCAGGAGGCAAGATCTGGTGCCAAACAATATCGTGGAGAATCTGACACTAAGATTGTTCTTGGATTTAATACACTTTTATCAGATGAGGGTCATTAAACCAGAATCCATATCACACTTAAAATATACAGTAGACAAAACCGGTTTATTGCGCCAAGGTGAATGTAATATATCAAATGGATATATTTATCTAAAGACGTAGAGTATTTGATATTAGGCACCTCAACTCATCATCCATTTTCTGATTATAAAGTTATATCTTACCCTGATGGTCTCGTTCCTGGTGATGATGTCGGCCATGTGGAGGGTGATGTTGGAGGTGGGTTCCAGCGCCTCCATCTCCACCTCCACGTAGCCGATGATGCTGAAGTTTCCGTTGATGAATGGCTGAAGTTTGAGCAGGTAATGGAGAGGCTTCAGGGCCCTCGGGAGACGCACGTTGATCTTCTCTTTTTCTGGAGTGTCCGACGTTGTGGCCGTGGTTGTGGTGGTCACGGTGGTGGTAGGGGTCTCTGTTGTGGTAGTGGTGGTGGTTGTGGTGGTATCAGTGGTAGCTTCCGTGGTTGTGGTGGTCATGACAAACTTTTGTCCTGTCTGTGGAAAATATACATTTTCTCAGTGATTTCGTATCTTAATCATTAAGTCTTGTTCCATAGGCTGTCAATTCCAGTTCGTTTCAGCTTCAAAAAACAGAAGATCCTACATATTCACACACAAACACACGCACACACACACACACCAGCCTCTGCGGTGTAGCAGTCAGCAGTACTGATTATGAATCAGCACGACCCAGCTTGTCTATTTCGGGTCTCAGTGAATACTGTTTGTGTAATTGAAGATGACATAAGATTCGAAGGGACAGACGTTATCAAAGGGAGATTAACGTTAAAATCAAGACAGAACTCCCTAGATCCTAGTTACATGAATCAACAACATCTATTTCCTTTGAAACTAATATAAGAAAACCCAGTCCTACCAATTCAAAGATTCTGTTCCTTTTTTACTCTGGTTGCTGTGGTCAATAAGAATACAGGAAATTAATGTTTCACGACACTTGGTTCCCGATTGGTGGATATATAGATTTTACAATCACTTCGGCTACCATAGGCATTCCCTTTAACCGATATGCCCAACTGCCTAGCACTGACACCGTCTTGCTCAACAGTACCTATCGGGCCACCAAAGGCATCATGTCTTCCAGTGAGACACATCCTCTGCGACATGGAAGCGGCGACTTACCGGATACTGCTGAAGTCTGATGACCTCCCCGACTTGCGGGGCATCGATGACTCTCTGGTGAGGCGCGTAGAAGTAGACAAGAAGACCCGTGGCCACGATCCCGCTGATGAAGAAGAGGGCGAGGAGCCATGCCACGCTCCGGCTGATGTAGCAGCCGCTCTTCTTGCCAAAGGAGACCATGTGGTCGGACGAGTTCATGTCCATGGCAACCACGTCCGCACTTCGGTTATGGTTTGCCATGATGAGAGGGTCTCCTGGGACGGTTCACAGGAGGAATGATGGTAACTACTGGTGCTTTATTTTTTTTTTAATAATGAATGGGAAAGGAAGTCAGGAAATGAGAATAAAAGATGAAATTAGATAAATATTTGTATATGCTTAATGATTGAAGGGGCTTTTTTTTTTATCTCATTGTGAGGCGAAGAATCTGAGAATCCATTGATTTTTGGGACTTGTTCTGATCTCTGAATTTCATGATGGAGGAGGTCTGAAGGTTCTGTTAAGGTATATTATGTCCTGATGACATTATGCTTTTCCTGTGCGGTCATTCACTGTCTGCATTTAGGCACCGTCTCAGATGCACACAGGTGACTAAATGCAATGACTAAAAGTCCATTGTTTGCTTAGGATCTCCTCCATCACGAAATTCAAAGCTATAAGCAGATCCTGCTGGGTAGTGGGTTTTCAGCTTCTTCAAAGGACAACAAGATGATATATCTAAAAACAACTTTCACATAAGGCGCCACTCGCGAAATATTCTAAAGGAGTCAAATGGCTCCGGGCGTATCAGATCGATGAGAGACTTCTGCTGGAAGTTGTAAAGTTAGATACCTTATGTAGAAGTCTAGCTTACTTGTAAATTCTAATCACCTATCATGAGCCAAAAAGTCAGCAACCTTATTATGAAAACACGACTCTGAGCACTGACTCTTCTCGTCTCTCTCCAGTCCTCGTCAATGAGCATAAGAGGGACGTCTAACGACACTGAACGAATAGCACCACAATAGAACATATGGAAGACAATTCACATCTCCCTAGATGGAGTGTTGCTCAGGTGTTTCCCCAGAGCTTGGTTAGTCGCATCAGGAGAACCGTCGAATCAAAAACTATAATCCTCTTGAAGATTCTGCTAAGTCTCGGACGAGTTTCCTAAAGACTGAAAAATATCATTTACACCTCTTTAGTAACATGAAACTTACAGTTTTTTCTCCCTGAAACATCTCTGTGTTCTTACTCTTGCCACACTGATTTTCTAATCTCTTTCCTGAGCATAAGCAGCCTCGTTTGGACTGAGTGGCCTGTTGCTGCTTGAATCTCTTTGTGTTAAAATCTACGCTCACCACATCATTCATCCTTACAACACCACAAACACCGATTCAACATAACCACAAGACCATCCACGCCCACGATGCAACTACCACAACGAAAACACCGAACGCTTACTACTATTTCTCTCATGGCATAAACAAGCACACAAGGTCACTTCACTTTATGACCTATTTTTTCTCCTGTTGGGCGTGTTACCGGACTCTGCTTCAGGTCACACAGCGAGTGAAAAGTCACTTTAGCGAGGCTGTGACATCCCCAGTTGATGGGACAGAGTGCAGTCTCTTCACAGAAATTCCTGCTTCAAAGTGGTCCATCCTTTCCCTGGTACTGAGTTTAACGCTGCCTTGGAGCTGCAGGGGCCTCTGGAGAAGGGGTTCCTTGGGTAACAGATAACGATAATCCATTTTCGTTGTTTCTTATATCTAAGCAAGCGAAATCCTGTCACTTATCTCCATTTAAAGAATAGGTTGTAGAGAGACCGCGGTGTGCCGAGTCATTGGCTCCATTTCAGTTAAGACCTTTTAGATTTGTCTGGTAAGATGGCAAGAATGTGAATAGGCAAGGACACTGCATCTTGCATGGATGCCTCGTCACCTGGCAAGTCAGCATGGAGGTAAGGCCACACTATTGACATAAGGAAGACGTTGCATAACCCACATTCGCATCGCCTTACCTGCGGTCACTGAGTAACACTCGATGTTTCATGGCATTTTCTTCTCATCCGAATTCCTGGATTTTTCGAGACATTTATTAAGAAATTTAGGAGCAAGAGAGCCCCGGACCAAGCATTATACAAGTATATGTCATTCATGTATCCTGGGACGGAAACTGTCCAGTTTGGTACCATCTCCATCATCTCGGGACGGGCACTGCCCAAAGTCATCGTGGGACGGACACTGCCCAAAGTCATCCTGGGACGGACACAGCCCAACTTGGTACACACTAACAGCTGCCTTCAGGAGGAC
>JAUUDW010632548.1:0-11227 GCA_032361385.1 Panulirus guttatus
AGTAACCATTTCTCAAAGCTGGTTTAAACGTGGAGTTAAAATAGACTTTTACTAGAAAAAAAAAGTAAGTCATAATCCGCCATCCAGATCACTTGTAACTGAATTTTAAGAATCCATTGAAATGACATTCTTCCACTTCCAAAAGTTATTTCTTTGGTATTACTTTTTTTTATGCTCTCCAGAACTGGTACCAGTCTAAGATTAATCCCGGATTAGGAAAAAAGTAGACCTAACTCATTCAAAATCTTGTGCTACAAGTTTTGATTAGGTCTTGGTTAGGGCTTAAGTGAGGTGTAAGGAGTAGTTGAATTTGAAGTAGTTCATAGGTTATTATCTAAGCTAGGTCCTAACACTACTTAAGGACCTAACGTAAAGTTAGTAACCTATGTTAGGTCACAGAATATTGTAAGGACCTGACTTGTGGAGTTATGTAATGAAACTATGGCATTACCAAAGGCTCTAACCTAGCGGCAACCTATGGACCTATGGCATCACCAAATGATCTAACCTAGCGGCAACCTATGGACCTATGGCATCACCAAATGATCTAACCTATCGACCTATGGCATCACCAAAGGATCTAACCTAGCAACCTATGGATCTATGGCATCACCACAGGATCTAACCTAGCAACCTATGGACCTATGGCATCACCAAAGGATCTAATCTAGTTTAACCTAAGGGCTACACTTAAGACTTAGATAAAGACCTGACCTAAACACTTGGTGTGAGGTTTTGCATCAACTCATTTCCGGAATACTCCAATTTTTACTCTTCATGTGAGCTACATGGGAGTTATCTTGGGTAAGTATGGTGATACAGAAGGAGAGATAAGGGAGATAGCAGTACAGGGAAGAAGAGTTGTTGTGTTCCATAATAAAATAACAAAAGGTAAAGGTGTAAAGTGTGGAAGCAAAGAAGGGATTAAGGGACAGTATAGTCCTCCTGAACCTGACGTATGCAATTGAAACTTGGGTATGGATTGAGTCACAGATGCCAAGAAAACAGGCTGTGGAAATGAGCTATTAGAGAGGAGCATGTTGTATGACTACATGGAATGAAGAAAGAAATAAGGAGGGTGTTTGAGAGATTTGGTTTGGCAGGGAATAGCAAGAGCAGAGTGAATGAAAGTACGTTGATGTGGTTTAGGAATGTGGAAAGAATATGAGTTTACAAGGAGTTTGTGTGATACTATGATTAAAGAGATTGATATGAGAGGAAGACCACATGTTACATGGCAAAATGGAGTGGAAGAGTACAGGAGGGACAGAAATAAAGGAAGAATGTGTGGAATGGTGAAAGCAAGGGAGGCATGCAAAGACGGCCAGGGCCATCCCCTTCATGGGATTTCTCAGATGGAATGGGCCTCAGAGATACAGATAGATAGATGGAATAACATAATGATGGAAGACCTCTGAAGCTTAAGGAAAATATGGTTAAATAATGCAGAACTAGGTGAAACTTATATAAATATCATCAGAATCAAAAAATGTTTATAATGTCCCCTAGCTGCCAACAATTACCCTTATTTTGAGTGTTACTTGTGTGTTAAAACAGTGTCATCTGTAGTTAAGTGCCATATGGGCTGGTTTACATTTGATTGTAGGCTGTCTTCTTTGCTTATGAGATGTCAAAGAATATACAGCCAGTAACCAGGTGTAATCAAGAGGCATCATAAATGACTCTGTCATCTTAAATGTGTTTTCTTTTTTCACTTACCTTGTAAAAGAGTTGTAAGAAATATTAAAAAATGGAAAAATTAGTTGGAAAAGAAAATAATAAGGCTGCTTTCCCTGGACACAAGCAAGGCTTATGGTCCTGATGGCATCCATCCCCATGTACTGAAAGAGTGTGCCTCTGAACTTGCACCTGTGCTTGCTTGCCTGTTCCGTTTCTGTTTAAAAACCAAAACCTTTCCTTCTACTTGGAAGCATGCATTGATACATCCTATCCCAAAGACAGGTGACCATTCTGACCCCTCTAGCTATCGTTGTATTGCTCTGACATGTTCCATTTCCAAAGTCTTTGAATCCTTAAACACCTCGAAAATCACAGTCTTCTCATCACCAGTAGGCTTCCGTAAGGCGAGATCATTTGGTGATAGTCTTCTCATCTTACCAATATCTGGTCATCATCCTGAAAGATTTTGGGGAGTCATGTGTAGTTGCCCTTGACATATATATCGCTTTTGACAGGGTGTAGCATCAGGGTCTCATCTCTAAGATCCCCTCTTTTGGCTTCCCTCCCTCACTTTGCTCGTTGATATATAGCTTCCTCTCTAGCCAATCTATCTCTGTAGTTGTTGATGGATCAGCCTCCCCCCTTTTCTCCATCAACAGTGGTGTCCCTCAAGGTTCAGTCCTGCCCCCTACACTTTTTCTCCTTTTTTTCAAGGATTTCCTCTTCATAGATATTCCAATGCACTCATATGCTGATGACTCAACACTGCATTATCTACATCCTTCAATTCTGCTCCCTCTTCTCTCACTCGACGTGCATCTCATCTTAACACAGCTTCCTCAATAAACTCAGATTTGGACAGGATATCTCAGTTGGATAGACAAAATCTTGTTAAGTTTAATGCCTACAAGACCCAATTTCTACCCATCTCTCTATCAAAAACTCCTCACATCTCGTCTCTGTTTTTGTTAATTCAGTAATTCCACCTCTTGACTCAATGAACATACTTGGTATTACTGTAACATCCACTCTTTCTTGAAAACCCCACATTACAGAAATAGCTAAGTCTGCCTCTAAGAGACTGGGTGTCCTGTTTAGATGTCGAAACTTCTCTTTTGAACAGTTGCTCCGTTTTTACAGGATGATTCGTCCTTGCATGGAGTACTGCTCTCACATTTGGGGTGGTTTTAGCTCTGTGTCCTTACTTGACAGAGTTGAATTGAGAGCGATCTGGCTTATAAACTGTCCAAGGCTAACTTCCAAACTTGACCCCCTTACCCTAAGCCGCAATGTTGTTTCACTTTCCCTCTTCTGTATGTATTACTTTAGTTTTTGTTCCTGAGAGCTGGCTGCTTGTATGCCCCCACCAGGAGCCAGACCACGCAGTACTCGGCAAGCTGCTGTGTCACATGATTATTGTGTGGCCATCAGCAACTCAAGAGAGGGCGGTTTTGATACCTGCTTCTTTCCCTACGTGTTGAAGCTTTGTAACTTTCTACCTTCTCATGTCTTTCCCAGTAACTATAACCTGGCAGATTTCAAAAGACAGGTTTTTTCACTTTCTCAAAAATTCGTAAATACTTTTCCTTTTCTTTTCTTTTTCTATTTCATAATTCTCTATATTTCAATTAAGGCCTGGCCTTGATATTGACTTTAGTCTGTGACTGGAGCCTTCAGCATAAAAAAAACTTCTTTTCTGACTTTCCTTGAATAAATTAGTCTGTTATGTGGTGATGCTTTTGTCTCTGTTAAACGCATAGAAGAGGTTATTCTTGCGGGAATTGAAGCATTTGTTCCTTCTTCTTCCAAGACAGTTTCTTCATCCAATCTATGGTTCAACTGTTCCTGTTCTGATGCCATTCTCACAAGGGATCAGGCATATCGGGCTTGGAGAAACTCTGTTTCCTCTGGCTCCCGTTCAGTTTCTCTCACTGCCCATGATTGCTGCAAGCACATTATCTGTGAAGCAAAGCATTCCTTTATTCAAAGGAAGTGCAATAACCTCTCCCTGTCATTCACTAATAGGTCTTTCTGGTCTTTAGCTAATGGCATCTTCAACAACTTTTGTCACTCTACCTTTCTTTCACTTCTGTTCTGATGGTATCATGGCTTTCTCCCCTGTTGACAGAGCAACTCTCTTTGGTTCCCATTTCTCCTCTAACTCCACCTTGGATAACTCTGACATTCCTTCACCTCCTGATGCTCCTCTAACTAATCCTATGCCTCTTCCTCTAATCTCTTGTATTGCTGTCCAAAAAGTGCATCTTTCTCTGGACACAAGCAAGGCGTATGGTTCTGATGGCATCCATCGCTGTGTATTGAAAGAGTGTGCCTCTGAACTTGCACCTGTGCTTGCTCGTCTGCTCCGTTTCTGCTTGAAAACCAAAACTTTTCATTTTCCTTGGAAACATGCATTGATACATTCCATCCCTAAGAAGGGTGACCATTCTGACCCCTCTAATTATCATCCTATTGCCTTGACATCTACCATTTCCAAAGTCTTTGAATCCATCCTCAACTCCCATATCCTTAAACACCTCAAAAATCACAGTCTTCTCTCTGATCATCAGTATGTCTTCCATAAGGCGAGATCCACTGGTGATATTCTTTTCTATCTTACTAATGTTTGGTCATCATCCCTGAAAGATTTTGGGGAGTCAAGAGTAGTTCCCCCTTCCCATATCAAAAGTTTTGGATGTGGTGTGGTATCGGGGTCTCATCTCTGAGCTCCCCTCTTTTGGCTTTCCTCCCTCACTTTGCTCCTTCATATCTAGCTTCATCTCCAGCCGATCTATATCTGTCGTTGTTGATGGATCACTCCTCCCCCCTTTTCTCTATCAACAGCAGTGTCCTTCAAGGTCCTGTTCTGTCCCCTACACTTTTTCTCCTTTATATCAACAATTTCTTCTCCTCCAAAAATAATCCAGTGCCCTCATATGCTGATGACTCAACACTACAGTCATCCACATCCTTCAACTCTGCTCCCTTTTCTCTCACTCAGTCTGCAACTTGTCTTGACACAGCTTCCTCATTAAACTCAGACTTGGACAGGATTTCTCAGTGGGGTAGACAAAATCTTGTTAAGTTTAATGCCTCCAAGATGCAATTTCTACCCATCTCTTTGTTGAAAACTCCTCACAACATTTGCCTCTCCTTTGACAGTTTTGATATTCCGTCCCTTGACTTAATGAACATACTTGGCATTACTATAACATCCACTGTTTCTTGGAAACCCCACATTACAGGAATAGCTAAGTCTGCGTCTAAGACACTTGTTATGTTTAATGCCTCCAAGACCTAATTTCTACCCATCTCTTTGTTGAAAACTCCTTACAACTCTTGCCTCTCCTTTGACAGTTCTGATATTCCGTCCCTTGACTCATGAACATACTTGGTATTACTGTAACATCCACTGTTTCTTGGAAACCCCACATTACAGGAATAGCTAAGTCTGCCACTAAGAAACTGGGTGTCCTGTTTAGATGTTGAAACTTCTTTTCTTTTGAACAGTTGCTCCGTTCATACAAAGGACTGATTCATCCTTGTATGGAGTACTGCTCTTACATCTGGGCTGGTTCTAGCACTGCATCCTTACTTGACAGAACTGTCGAAAGTGGTCCAACTTATTAACTGTCCCAGGCTAATTTCCAGACTTGACCCTCTTGCCCTAGCCTGTAACGTTAGTTCACTTTCCCTCTTTGATAGGTATTACTTTGGTTTTTGCTCCTGAGAGCTGGCTGCTTGTGTGCCCGCACCACTAGCTAGACCATGCAATACTCGTTGTCTCTGGTTTCTTGAATGAGAGCTGTGTGGATTTTGTGTTCTCTGAGTTAGATGAGTATTTCTGTGCCACTGAGTTGCAACATTTCTAATTTGTTGCTGGGGTTCTGTGGAGTAGAATGATTTGTTTGTGAAGACTGAGAATTTGCATTCTGTGACGTCATTTGTTGGGAGTCTGTGCTGGAGGTGATGGGATTTGTGATGGGGTTTTGGGGGTTGCTATCTGGGTGGTTGCTACATTTCCAATGTTCTGAAAATTGTCAAATGGATGACAGTGATGTGCAGTGCAGATCTTAACACTAAGTGCAGATGGAGAATCTGATGGGAGTGGTGCTGATGAGCATTTGGCAATGTGGCCACATGTATACTAGTGGTTCAGGGTTGGGGTTAATGTCTTTGGCTTGCATTCTAGTCAGGAGAGGATGACTGGGCTATCATCTCCTAGAAGTGAAAAATGGACAAGATTGCTTTGGATAATGTGTATGGGAAACACTTGGAGAAAGGGTGTATTGTATGTGTCATTTATGGATCCAGAGAAAGTATATGATAAGGATGACAGAGATGCCTTGAGAAAGGTCCTACGTATATATGGTGAGGGTGGAAAGTCATTTAATGCAGCAAGGAGTTTTTTCTAGCAAGGTGGGTGGGATCAAAAAGTGATTGGAAGGGTAGAGTAAAGGAGGCTCTGGGATATCAAGGCCTGAACTTTAAAGAGGGCAAGGGGTATACATTGGATAGAATGAAATTGGACTGATGTGGTACACTGGGGCAATGTGCTATCAATGGCTAGAATCAGGGTATATGAGGGTAAAAGGAAACCATGTAAAAGTATGTGAAACTTGGCTGTGGTAGGCTATGGTTTTTGAACATTGCAATGTACCACATCAGTCCAATTTCATTCTATCTAATATACACCCCTTGCCCTCTTTAAAGTTCAGGCCTTAATATCTCAAACCCTCCTTTACTCTACCCCTCCAATCACTTTCTGATCCCACTCACCTTGCTAGAAAAAACACCTTGCTGCATTAAGATGGCTTGAGATTGGAAGTGTGCAAATGAGGTTGTTCTTCAGTTGTTCTTGACACTACCTCACTGAAGTGGGAAAGGCAGTTGGTAAAAAAAAAACTAAATACTGAAGGACTCTATTCCTTGTCAAGTACTCAACTGTAGCCATTTGTGTTAATTTTCATAATTCACCTTTTTTTTTTTAGCAAAAATCACCTTTTAGAAAATTACCCTTTTTCCTGCAGTAAATCACCCTTCTTTCCAGTAGAAACTTCCTGAAAGATAACAAAGTCATTCATCTTGCTTAAAATTAATGCAACTATGAAATTCTTCACCCATTCAGTTCTCACATAAAGCTATTGAACTATAATGCTGAATTCAACAAGACAGGCACTCATGACAAAAAATGACTGTCATACCTAATACTGTACATCCAAAAATGTAACTGTTTTGAATCTGAAAGGTTGGTGTGACAAAATTACCTAAGTACTGTTGTAATCTCCTGCAAAAGTTTTACCCCTGTATATTTTCCTAGACATCAACCTCCAACATTCCCCAACTACAAATATCTATGCTGTAAGTCTCAAAAATGTTGCTCTGAGGTCAGCCATCTCTTCAAGGAATGGGGGTTGTTATATGAGGTTTAATGAGCTTAATTTAAAACAGACATTTTAAGCCAAACCCCTTACTTGCCCTTTACCCACTTAGTTGTGCCATCACAGTGGTCTATATTAGAGAAGGCCCTACTGAGAAAGAAAAAAACCCAAAGATTACAAGCAATACAACAATTGTCTTTAGTTACTCATCTAAAGATTTTTTTGGGAAGACTCTTCTCTTGTCCAGGTCTTAGTGATGTACATATTTTCCCAAGTCTGCTCAGTTTTACTATAAAAATATCATGCTTTCACAGACAAGAATATGTATGCTCATAGGATGTGAGGTGTCTATTTTAAACATGAAATTAGGTGGGAATATACATAGCTGAAACTTTTTCCAGCCTGAGATCCTGACATAATAGACAAACAATAAGTACAGTGGAAATCAGACTTTAGATTGAACTATCAGAGAAAAAATGGAAATTTTTCATATTTGCAGGTTAAAATTAATAACATTAGATGGATATATAGCATAAATATTTTAATAAGTTTTACAACTTACATGTCCAAACTTAAGACTTCACATCAAAAATTCCATGATCACTGCTAGGAGGTATTGGATATTATAATGAACTGCTGTCTTATTAATCATTCCCTACCAAATAAGCCTTGATGCAATAGCAATTACCTATTTGTACAGTACAGAAGTGGGTTCATATACTTAGGGCCCCATCATGAATACCTTAAACCTACACATTAAATGGTTCATTTCATGCTATGCTGTTGCTAAATTTGGATTTATAGTAATTTTTATACCTACAAATCAAGTAAGTGATTAAGTTATCAGTTCATTTTCTAAAACAATATGAAATGCATTTGAAACAATGATAATCCTTTTCTTTTTCTATCTTCCTGTTTTACATGATGGGTGACAGATACCAAAGTTTTAAAATACCTTTTCTCTTATCCTGATATGCTGAAAATAACTCAGAATATTGTTCCCCAAACAAAAATGTCTATCTAAATAAAAGCTGAAAGCCTTATTCTATCAACTTCAGAGGTGTTCATGCTTTGAATTTTTTTTAACCTTATATAAGATACATATCGCATTTTTATGGTGTATGCAAAGAAATATGTCAACTAATCTTTTGCTTGCATCTACACCCTTCATATTTTCCTATTTATGTGAGGTTCCTTATGGCATGGTACTGTCACAAAATTTTAAACAGCTCAAATTTATTCTTTTTTCATTATAGTGATATAAACAATTTTGTGTGAATTATTACCCTAGGAGGAATGTATATGCTAGTTCCTATGAAACTATTCATAGATATGGGCTTTTCCATAGATAATCTGTTTAAGATAATAATGCAATAATTCACTACAAGTAACTGTTACAGATGGCTTTGCATGTCTTAGGTACCAATAATCAACCTGTCAAGTGTAAACTATAGTCTACTAAAACTTTAAACTTGTTGATGGGAACAGCGATCTGGGCTCCAATTTTTCCATAAGCAGTATTAGAGGATTGTTCCAGTGACATTTCCTATCAACAGAACATAATTACATCAAATTAAACCTTATTTATTCATATTTCAAATCTTAAAATTAAAATTTTTTCACGTATATAGGTAAAATTTCTTGTCCTACAGCTTGATTCTGATGTGCAGCAGTGGATACAAGTCAGTCCTAAATCAGAACATCAAAGTATCAAGGAACATGTGTTTCTAAGGGCATGAACCACTGACTCTACTACTATAGAGAAGGCAGTTAATGGAAGGCAGGTGTGGGTTGTGGTCGTCTTTGTGTAGAAACCTGATCAAGTTCTTGATATGAAAATAGATTTCTCATCTGCCCTGCCAGATCTTCAAGGAAATCTTATCATTAATTTCAACAACTTTGGAATAGTCCTCTTTAAAGTGTAGAAATAGTAAAATTTCTTCAGCTTTAGTCTAATATAGATAAATTGTACTCTATGATTAAAATATTGGTATGCTTTTGTATCATGAAACTGATACATTTTCTGGTCCCATCTGCTTAAGTCAACCTTCATCAGGTCAGAACTACTGTAATAACACTTAAAATCAGTAAACAGTTAGAAGGAATTGTAATCAAACATCAAACATCATCTTAATCTACTAAAGTTAGTATGGTAATGATAATGAAATTGCCAATGGCAACAGTAAGTGCTTGGTGGACAAGATAATAGGTGCTTTCATTGGTTACATATGGTAATACCTAAACACTACATTAATATGAAGCAGATTTATAGCACTACAATCCCAAGTAATTGCTTATAATCCATACCCTCCTTGATAAACAGTGTATCTAGAAACAACCTTAACAATAACGGCAGGTTCAGACAGCAGCCTAAAAATACAATAAATAACAGCAAAATATATATCAACAGTTGAAATAGATATAACTTTCAGGTAATAACAAAGGTAACAATGGCAGGGATCTACTTCATGGACCACCATGGCCTAATGCCACAGGGTTCTGCCTTTAATGCCTACAGAAAAAGCTATATAACATTTTTCCAGTCACAAAGCTGGATATCTACATCTTCTCACTACTGAACTTAATTTTTTTCTGGTTCTTTGTGCATACAATTGCATGAAACCTGAGTGTGCATTTAGCAGCAAGTGGTTAACACTGAGTTCGCTGCATGAGTCATTGTCAACATCAAATCAAGACTTGCAGCAGGTAAACTGTGCATTATTCTCAATACCACATTGATCAAAGGAGCTCAACTATCTAGATGATGTACGTCTCATCAGCAAAAAATCTCTAAAGGACTTTTCTCAACCAAAAAAGTCACTGAGGACATTTGATATTTGGTTAGTGATGGAAGAGAGAAAACCAGTGATGCCACCCTGGTTCTGAGGTGCTGCTCCCTGCTGCTGGTTTGGTCCACCCACAAACACAGGTCGCTGGCTGGGGTCATTACGGTCCTGTTAAGGAAAATATATCTGTTGGATAAGTGGGCATCATTGTTACCAGAAATATATTCATGTGATAACATCTCATTTAAATGTAAAGAAAAAGAATAATGTTCATGGGTTTAAGAGTGATTATATTACAGTAGAGAGAAGATTTATTTTCACAAAAGACAACTAGCTATACTAACATGAGGTGTATTTGTTAATGATATAAATTCTCACTTATGGAATAAATGGAATTTTTATTCAGTGCACCTTATGAAAATGATTATAACTATGGTTACTTTGAGAAGCTGGTGAGTACACCTCATGAAAAGCAATTTACCACCTTAATATTCAGTACTTGCAAAAGTATCTCTGCCTACATCTTGTTAGGATAATGTTCTAAATCACTTAGAAAGATACCTTTATGAATGGAACGTTTGAAAAATCAAGAGTATCTAAAAATAACAATACAAACAAAAAAAAATGCAAATAGTAAACACAGAAAAAAATTAGACTGACACATTTATATATATTATGGGCATGACCTGACACACGTGATATTCATTCCGCAAATTAATATCAACACAAAAGCATAACAAAAAAACTAAATGCCCCCGGACCAGAAACTGGTCTTTCACCTTCTTAAGAGCAAATATGACAATGCTGCAAACCACACAAAATAATACATATAGGGCAACCATAAACACAACACCTTCACAATGAAAGAAAGATCCTCCCAATATAGTTCCTTCCACCTCAACATGTTCTGCATTCAATGCTAAGCAACAGCACTAGACCTCTCCCACCCAAAACACTATATAACTAACCATTAACCCCCAAGTAGAAATAAAAAGTTGACCCCTGTTTCATGCTTCAGGAACCTCCACTTACAGATCCAACCACCCCCATCATATAAAACGTTGACAAAACACATACACACTAAACTAACCTGTCAAGCACTAAATAACAGACCTAACTTGGTCTTAAACTGCAACTCACCAGACATAAACCCATCAGAAACCACACAGGCAGGAGTTGCATTCTTCCATCTATGCTCTGGATATCATCCATCACTGCAACACTACAAAACACATTCCAACATAACCCAAGACCCTTCATGCCCACAGTGCAACACTGAGCACCTGCTATTCAATTGCCCTGCATTCTCTACACCCAGGTACACACCTCACAAAACTTTAGGATCTGTGGCTCTGACTGGTGGAAGTGGCCAACTTCCCA
>JAUUDW010632559.1:0-11227 GCA_032361385.1 Panulirus guttatus
TGGCGTTAATGGGATGGCCTTGATTAGGGCTTCAGTTGCCCGTGCCGTCTCAGCTAACATAAAAAAAAAAAAAATAGAATCTGGGCAGTTCAGTTCCCCCCCCAAGTGTGGGAACTGTAAATGTGGTAAATGTCCAATTTCTGGTAGATACACTATGATGGAAGAAAGGGAAGTAAAGATGATAAGTGAGGGCATTGTTCATGACCCAGTTAACAGGAGGTTCACAGCTAGGAAGCTAATAAGCTCCCAAATAACTATTATCCAGTTAAATCCACCGAGAAGTGATTAAAGAGATTGGGTGACCAATACTCATCTTGGTATAAAGAACAAATTGATGATATCGTGTCATGGGACGTTGCTCGTCAGCTATCTAAAGAGGAAATTAATGCATATGATGGTCCCACATTTTGCCTTCCCCATCTTGAGGTCTTCAAGCCACGTTCCACATCCACCCCTGTCAGAATAGTTCAACTCATCTGCGAGCTATATGGGACTTCATTAAATGATTGTCATGTTAAGGGTCCTGATGTTTTAGGCGATAAGATTGGAATATTGTTGAGATTTCGCCAACATGCTATTGCAACAGCAGGTGATATAAAAAAAATGCATAACATTCTTTATTTCAGAATATCAACATTGTCATGGATTCCTTTGGTGGAACATGGAGGCATATAGGGAACCAGATGTTTATGTCCTGACGACAGTAACATTTGGAGATCGACCAAGTGGAATAATTGCCACACTAGCTTTGCACCAAGCTGCAATGATGAATTCTGACTACCATGTGACTGGGAATAGGATCATCTCTGATTCGTATGTATATGACGTTGATTAGTTTACTTGCCTTTTCAAGCATGTGTTACTGGGACTCATTATATTGCTAGATTTACTGTAGTACTGCATGAGCACTGCATATCATTATAGAGAGCAAAGTTATGCATCTTGTTATGTATCAGACTTGTGTGCTTAAAACGACATTTTTTTTTCATGAGCAGACATTGCCATGGCTTAGATTCCCTACTTGTTGACTTTACACCTGTTGAAGACATCGTTTGAGCCTCGAGTTTAATCCAAATACGGATGTTAATCCTAAAGATAATCTTCTTGGGGAATTTACTTACGATTCATGGCCATACTCTTGTAAACTCTTTAATCTTGCCAACCAAACTTCATTCTTAAACGCGTAGTCATAAACTGATACCATAATACTGTGTACATAATATTCACCAAGGTAACAAACAGCTGATGTCTAACAATTAATTTATTCATTGTTGTAATCTTACATAAACTGTGTGGAAAAATTATATTTCTCTACACACCAGAATACAAAAAACAGACAAAGGGCACCAGGTAAAAATGCATCTGTTCAGCAAAATAAATACGGAAATTGTCTCGCTAGAGAACCGCTACAAAGGTCTTTTTTATACATCTACGTCATTTCACTTGAGATAAAAATGAAAAATCATCGATTAAAATTATTTCCCAATAACCGCTCCAGATTCCTCCATTTCACCGTGATATAAACAAACTTGCATCACTAACACTAGTTCCTCCTACAACACAGTAAGAACTTTAAATCCAATTCCTTACTGAAAAATCAGAGGAGCTGTAATATACTGCCTAGTTATCCTCCAGGTTTGCTAAAGCATTTCTGCTGAATAATGGCACTCCTGCACCTGGGAATACCAAAATCTGAACCTTGCAATGCACGTGGCCCCCCAGCACCGGCCCGGCCTGGCCTACTCGGGTCACTATCTACCGCTACGTTGAAATCCCCAATGTACTGTCTACGGCGCAGCGTTCACAACGCTACGTCCGGATACCTCAGTAACATCTAGTGATAAACATACTACACTGAGATCCATATGGAAGATAGATAAGGAGACCCAGGGTCATCAAACCAAGAGAATATTTTAAAGTTTCCGAACTTCATCAAGAAACTGGTGGCACGTATAATGAGGCGATGCGCAGTTTGACTTCACATCCACTCAAATGTGTGGGACGTTGCGGCGACCCAACGGAGCCAAGTATTTACTCGTCCTTTGGAGAAAAACGGCGCCAGTAACGTAATTGAGCAAGATAAGGATCGCACCATTTGGAGGCCAACTTTATGTCAGGATAAATTATAATAAACTCTATACAACCATCACCTTGTGACTGACAAGAGACTGCCGCCAGCGGGAAAGACATTCCGTGAGGACGTACCTGCGCCACCACCCACCTATACAGCCTCCGTCATCGTGTGTAACTTGGAGTACGAAGTCATTCTCTGATACACTGCATGCAGCGCCCCCTGGCGAGTCCTTGACATAGTTTAAAAAAAGGAAGTACAAAAGTATTACCATCTGGACAAACATTCATCTTCAGAGTACAGGGTCTGTATTAATAACAAACACAACTTTTGAGTGTATTAGCTAATCTGTAGCCGAGACTCTTACAGGATGAACCTCAAGTAAGCTGAGCATGTGAGTACTCTCACAAACAACTCACCCAGGCTAATGATAAGGATGAAACGCAAACCTTGGTCCCCAAGTGACAGAACTAAGCTGGGCTACACAGGAGCCAGTAAATGCAGACAAGGCGAGGGAGGCGTGTGACTGGCGACTAGCGAGCGGCCGCTAGCTTAAGAGCAGTGGTCCTCACGTGTAGAACCCGAAGGGTTTCTGGGCGTTTTCGTCGGGTTTGGGAGTGTTGAGGGCGGTGCCGAGGGCGAGGGGCAAGGCAGGAGGGGTGCGGGTCCCTTGATGACCTGGTCCTAACGGCAGCAGACGCGGCCGTCCACGACCACGCTTCACGGGAGCCCCAGTAGTACCGCCGGAGCTGCCACTGCCACCTGTAAAGATGAAAGTAAATTCAAGTTTAGGTAATGTTTACGCATGTCCATTTCCCTATCATCCACAAAAATACTTACTACGAGCGCTCTCCATCCTCAGCACCATCCCTTACACCAGCAGGCACTCTCCATCCCAATCTTGTCAGCGACACCAGGTATTTGCCGCTCTCCACTCACCTTGAACGATGGTGGGGCCAATCTGGAGGCCTTTATAGTTTCCTCTCTGCACAACTCTTGCACTTGAGACATCCTTACAGTCTTCATTCCACACTCCCATGACATTCTGCCACACTAACTCTCCATACAGTCCGCATCCTCAAATACACTACCTCAATGATACTCTTACACTGTGTCCGTGCACAACACCTTTCACCGTATCTCCACTTTATCTGTCCTCACATTCTACATCCCTCACTAATCCTCACAGTCTCGACATTATCTTTAATCACACCGACTCACCATCATCACAACACATCCGCATCACTGTTTTGACACCTTAGCACTTCTCCCTACATTCCTCTTCTCCATTCATATCAGCCTCACATTATACCCTCGACATAAACATGAACCCTACACATGCACCGCTACCAATACTCTATCCCACACCGTGGGTCCTCCCATACACACGTCCCACCACAGATGGTCGTATGAAAACCGGAAGACATCTAAATGTCACAAAAGCTTTTGCTGGGAACCACATTCTCAGAAATACATAAAACGAAATCCAGGGTTATTGCCTGCGGTACTGGGGAATCATATGAAGTCCTTGGGTCGATTTTACTGACGGAGGGAAACACTGATGATATAGCAGTATATACACCTTCGCTTAAGAAAACTCGAAACAGCATTCGGAATCCTCACACGCATTCCGTGTAAATTAAGAACTTCTTGACAATAATTACTACAAAGAGTAATTAAAAGTTTTAATGGTCCCAAAACAACATCTGGATCCCAGAATCGTATTCAGCGTTTAAAGTATAATCAATACAGCGATTTTAAAGTCTCATAAACGTCCTAAGGATTATATTTCTTTTGGCATTACAGCAGAATAACGACCAAACTAAAATGCAGAAAAGCAGCTGAAAAATAACATGATATTCACTGATACAAAGAGAGCAAAACCTGAGTGGTAACTTGAGTGTACCTTTCCGACCATACAGCGTGATCTTATAGGTTGCATTCCCGCTCGTGCTGTCAGCGAGGCACTATGCCGCTGAAAACCGGACGTTGGGTTTAGCTGCGCGCGTACACAAGTTTCCCCTACCGGATGGCACCCCTAGCAACAGTCACTTTTACCACATGAATGATGCTGGGAGGAGGAAATGGCGAGCCCAGGGGTGTATCGTCTCTCCTCATCTTCACCTCTCTTGTCATCGTCACTCCCTCCCTCTCCCTCCCTCAGCCGTCCCTGCCCCCACCTCCTCCTCGCCCTTCGTGACCTACCTCCTGCAGGGGTCAGCCAGGTATAATTACAGGTGCGTCTCCCCTGGAGCCCCCTGGCTGTCTCCTGCCACCACCAGTGTCTCTCGGCCATCAAGTCAGATATTTTTAAGACTGCAACGCGAATGCTGGTTGCTGCAACTTTCTGAGTCGGGTGAAGAGAGAGAGAGAGGCGCAGGAAGTGTGAAGTTAAGTAAGCATGCAGGAAGTTGGGCGTCACTGTAGCTCACTCATAAACTCATCAGAGGGGGCTTCACTCCCCCTTAAACTTGCCTCGGAAAGTTGCCCTAAAACTATACTGGAACCAGCTTACAATTTGACGATATAATCCCCTAGAAAACAGGCGTACAGGAATGCATGGCCTCCGGTTATCGATATAAAATGTCCGAAAACACGAAAAATATAGTTCCTCTGGATTCGAAATTGCGCACCCTCCGTCAACCATTTTTTTTCCTTAAGAGAAAAGATCAGGCACGGCGTATCTCTAGTGTCCTCTAGCTTCCAAGGTCAATCCCTCCCCTCCCGATGCTATCTGAGTGTGTGTTCGACGATACACACACACACACACATATATTCTTCCTCCTCTGGCAAGATTACCACATGAGCCACTGTAAGAGACATTAACCACGACTGTATAATTCAACAAGCCACTCTTGCCGGCATATTGACCCACAGTGTGAATGTGATGCTTGATCATTATAACAAAGGATGAATGTGCTTGAAAAAGTAGTTCTTAGGAGTTCAGTACATAATATGCCCTACTGATATTCCTTCCCGAGAAGAAAACGGCAATACAGCCACAGACAAACATAAGACATCCTCTAACAGATCCGGGTGATGCAGGAGAGTGCAGATACCCTCCGGTGGTGCACTCCTTTCAGGACAGAGCCACTAATACAGGATGATGTAACGTGGACTAAAAGGATATACCACCTGCGCCTCATAGGGCGGGCCTTTACTAATACCGGGACACCATACTGATACAGGATACTGCAACAGAGCTGAACTGTTACAAGGGGAACAAACTGCAACAGGATGCCATAACTACAATTCCTATGACTAGGATGATGCTGAAGGATGCATATGCATTGGTCTTGCACTTCAAGGACATTACTATTATTTCGGTTAGTTTCAACAGATATTAAGCTCTATTAAGACACCAACAAATACATGATGCTACGACAAACTTCCTATAGGATGTACCAGCAGCGGTTTAATAGACTTCTGTACGGACACAAGTACCGGTTTAAGATGCCACAACAGAAACCCTGCGCTACCTGGACGGCAAACCCACCCATACGGCCATGACAAAAGCACTGCGGCAAGATGCTACACCACAGATCATTGCATACAAGGACAAATTTGCAGCACTGCTACAGAATAGCAGAAGAAGTTTTATACCTCTCCGCACACGCTGCTTGAGGATGCTGTAGATGAGGCCCTAGACTAGAGCGTAAAGAAGCTGCTAAAGAATGCTCTAAAAAGAGGACACTTGAAAGAGACCATCGCAGCAGTAGGACAGGTACTCGACCTGAGCCCACCACCACTGCCATACGATTTTGCAGAAAGGATAAGAACATTACAGAGGACGTTACAACCGAGTTTATGAGCTACGACGATACCAACACTACCATAAGGTGTTGCTGCTGAGGGCCTGGAATGTGAGATCATACGCCGCTGAATGACCTTAGTTGTTGACGCATAAGAAGACTCTAAAATTGCTACAGGACACTGCTATGGTGTCCTGAAGTATAAGGACCTGCTACACCAGTCCTTTACTCTTGAAACTGACGACTCGAACATCGAATGAAACCAATCGGAGGGGGCGAGAGTCAGAACGAAGTCGCTGTTACACACATAATACTCGCCTCCATTAATTCAATACATTTCCTTGTCCATCACTCTCCTGATATCCTCCTCTGTCTCGTACTTACCGAAGCATGACTCTCGTCAAAAACACACTCGTTAAGAATTCAGTTCACGTGGACCGATCATCTGAACCAGTCCATATGATCGGCTGAAGGCTGTATATATCTGCTTCAAGGAAAAGAAGTAATTGTCCCGGACTGTTGGATCCATACAATGGAGAAACGTGCTTACCTTCACTACCTGCTACGTAACCCAGCGCTCCGGTAAACTATAGGAATGTACTGGAGGAATGATAAAACAATAGACTACACCGTCTGTACGGAAACTGGCCTGTCGTAAATGTATGGCTTTTACGACCCGACCGACAGCACCCTGTCATCTCCATCAGTGAGGTCGAACCGTCTCGCGGCTTCGCCTCTGTCGCTTCGTTTGTCTTGCGCCATCACTTCCGAGTCTGGTCTCATAGCTACTACATCTCGAACCCCGTCATATCTCGGGAAGCTTCGCTTCGGAACGTTTGTCACAGCGAGTCGCGGAGGAACTTCTTGTCCAGAGTTAGTTTGGGAGCTACTCATCCGTCGCAAGTCGACTGGTTACGTGTTTCGGTAGCTACAGGTGTGCCTTACTTTTTATCTCTCCCCCCGGCCACTGAACTGAAACGGTTATCACCTACTGTATCTTTTAAGACTGTTTTCTACTATTTGCGGTTGATTTTTTTTGTTTTTCGCACTGAAGTTTCCATCTGTTCGCATCCCCATTCATCCTTCATTTTCCTTTTTCATCGGTCAATTTTTCCTCTGGATCTCGTTCCTATTCCAGTTTGCCTCTTCATATATCGTCCTGTCCTTACAATCCATTTTCGTTAGACCCCCATCTCTCTCTCTCTCTCTCTGCCACTCTCTCCTCTCCTCATCTCTCTCTACCACTCTCTCCTCTCCTCTCTCTCTCTGCCACTCCCAGGCCATCAGCGTGTGGTCGTGGTGTGGCGGGTTGCACAGTTCATTGCACTTCCTGAGCCGGCCGGCTTCGCCTGGCACAGAGGAAGTCGCAACGGTGGGAGCGCGACCTCTGTATGACCTGACCCCACGCGACTTAACCCCAGTGTGACCTGACTTGTTTCATTTCATGACTCATGACATGATCTCTATACATAATCCTAGCCCGCATGATTTTTTAATCATGCATGATCCGAACCCGCATAAGCTATCTTACACTTGACCTGACCCCACTTGACTCGGAGATAACCCTGTGCGATCCGGTTTGCATGAATTAAAATTAATTTCATGACCTGACTTCACATTACCCGAGTGACCACACTTCTGTATGGCTCTTACCATACACGAACTGACCTCCGCATACAATGAAACCTGATTCTGGTTGACCGAATCCCTGCGTGTCCCATTCCTACAGGACCTGGTCCCACGTGACCTAATTTCCGACGCGCGGGATCCATGACCAGATCTCCTACGAGTCCTTAAACCGTCCCCCTCCCACCTCCCCTCACCCCCTTGGAGTGACCTGAAGCTGCACAACCGGAATTAACACGACCAGTCCCTGGAGGACCCCGACTCTGGGAGACGACGCCTTGCGGCTGACTCAGCACGACCGGAATATTTATAACTGGACACCGCATGACTCGGCCATATTGGAATTAAGATGATGCTCGTCTTAAAGATTACCAGAAAAGAATAAAAAAAATATACACATTCGTTGTTACCGCCAGAACCAGTTTGAGCACACAGCGCATTCTTAATAAATTAACAAGTACCTCCAAACTTGAGGCGAACCTGTGCACAATAACTTTGCAAGCTGCTGCACAGACTATACACTCCTCCGACATGAGTAATGTGGCTACATCCCCCAACAAATGATTAGGTAACAAAACACAGCTTCACTCTGTTCAATGTGATAATAATACTGTGAACAACTCCATGTGACCACATGCCTCTCGGAGCTCTCCTGAGGAACACAAACGCCCATCTAGGAGCCCACATGCCCTTTCAAACTATTCCATGGGGCCATACGCCTCTGCAGGCTGATCCCTCGTACTATAAACTCTTCAGATCGAGTCACTGTTCAACATTCTCAAGCCAGTCTTATTTAAAACCCTTCAAGCTATTTTATCGTAATTCTCATCTCCTACAAACATTCACAACTTAACATACATCCTCGAAAACTACTTCATCTTTCAGGTTATCCATCCAAGTTCCTGAAGACTCGCCAGCCTCCCTTCTCGATGCCACCACACTGGGAAATTCATCCCACATCCGTCTATTGGTTCACCCTTACCTATACTTGCCTTACCGGACTGACTAAAGTGGTGGCGGTGTTGTCATCGTGTGCCTTGCGGCTTAGCCCACCGGCTGGGAAGGGAAGGACTCCCCACACACCCATCCAACGGTGAAAGGTATACAAAAGCGTTTTCCCGCGCCGAGATGATCCAGGAAACAATGCATTTGTCACGCACCTCTGTTTAATGTAACTGTGTATCTGTCACAACTGTTTTTATATCCAACACGTTACACATATGGGTACTTAATACACCTGTCAACCCTGGAACACCTGTTCACCCACCAATGCTCTGTATCCCCTACACCTGGGCTCTTGCTATGGACTAAATAAATTCAGGTACACTTATCGTTCCTTATACGTGCCACACCTGCACACCCAGACTACGTGAACCAACCACTACCGTACCCCTGATACATCGGCAGAGGTACCACTCGTACCCCTACCGTACCTGCTTACCTGTCCCCTGCACCTATCACGACTCTACACCTCCCATTAAACACGTAGTTCCCGTGAGCCCGGGCACTAGATGGAACAGTTGACTTTATCTACTAACTACAGTTCCATGTGTTAGTACAGGCTACATGAGCTATCTGTAAAGTCCTTGTATTAATTTGTAAAGATGATCGTTACCTTATAAACTCGTAGCACGAAGATTTTTGGTGCTGCACCTTCCCAAGGGTACAGTGCTGCTTGTCAGTGAATACACCTGCGATGAGGATCTGAGACTACTTGGGATGACTAGACAGGCTTCAGAGGGGATGATTAGGATCGAAGGCAGTTAAGGAAGTAACAGTAATAAATATTATCATATGGGAATCATCCAAAAAGGAAACTTGCATATCTTGTGAAAATGAGAAAGGAAAAAAGGTCAGAATGTTGAACGTTGCGAGGAAGAGAGAGATCTGTGTCTGGTAAGATTAATGAAAGAGCCAGAAGGAAGAAGAAATGGCTTTAGTGGATTGAATGGCAACGGGGATAAACAGGTACGCGAGGAGCGTGAAACCTCTGCTGTGTGAATGGCAGGAAGAACTTAAGTGTCTGGTGAGAGCGTGGGAGGAGAGAGCAGAGCAGTGTTGAGTAAGAGTAAGGAAGAAGAATGCAGCGTCAGGTGAGAGTAAGGAGGGTAGGGGGTTAGGGGGAGGCTGGAGGAGGTTCCGGCGGCGCGTGGCTGCCACTTCCGCTGCCATGTTTGCAGGAGGTGGGCGGTGCCAGTGACGTCAGGGCGACACCCACAGCAAACACGGGCGGCCAAATACTGCCCCCAAGCAACACCTGGATGGATGTGTCCACCCAGCTACCCCATGACGTGAGAGCAACACACCCTCCAACAAAAGCAGCCAACACTGCCCCATTCAACAACTGATTGTCAATCCACTTCCATCCTGTCAAGGCAACAATACAATTCAACACAGGCGGACAAAACTGTCCCACGAAACACCCGTCTACTTAAGACGTCACAGCAACACACTCTCCAACCCAAGCAGCCAAACACTGCCTCATGCATCATCTGACTGTTCAGTGTTCTACCACTCATATACAGACGCCCCTTACTGGTGCTACTTTTGAAAATTCGAGTCTTGCTGGCTGAATTTTAAAATTCCTTAAAGTAGTCTGTCACTTGCAGAAGATCACCTTCAGTATGCCTTCAATACATTGCCTTCATCTGAGCAGAGTGCAAAAAAACTGTAATAATCTACAACTGTTGGGCTTGTACACACGACGAACGAGACTCTTAATCATCTCACAAGGCCAAAGGTCATGTGAGCTGATGACATCACCTGGCGTTCGTCTTCCTTCGTCCATCCGGTAACATTTCACTCTTCTCCTCAAGGGTCAATATGGTCGGTGATAATTTAAACAGATACCTTCAAATACCTATATAACTTCGTCTTATAGCAAATTTAGCTCAATGGCTAACTGTCTAAATAATTTCTAGTTTTTTAACATATTTTTTTCTATTTACAGTTTTACCGAATATGCAAATCAGCCTTAATTTATCAAAAATTCAAATAATAATGTCAGTTGAGCAATGCAGACTCCTGTGAGCCAACAGTCAGTTGAGAGAGGCGCTCCACAGGGACACAGTATGAGAATCAGTATAAACCAATAGCAGCAGGAGACACAGTATAAACCAACCACGGCAGGAGACACTATAAACCAATCACAGCAGGAGACACTATAAACCAACCACAGCAGGAGACACAGTATAAACTAACGGCAGCTGAGGACACTGTATAAACCAACCACAGCAAGAAGTGCATTAAAAACCAACCTCAATAAGAAACGGAAACATGCTACAAAAGAGCTACAGTAGAAAGGGCATTGCAAAACCATGCTTAATGGAGCTCCTGGCCGGTTGGTGACGGTCGGTGCTCACAGGGGCGGGAGGGATGAAATATTAATATCGGCAAGAGAATAAAAGTTTCGAAGGTGATGGTAATACAAGAGAGACGATATACAGAGTGAGTGGTGGTGTGGTGACAAAAGGAAGAAGAAAAGAGGGTAGGAAGGAGTGAATATAATTCTCGATATTAAAGGCAGAGGAAAAGTAGAATGAGGCAGAGAAAGATATGGTTAGGGGAGGTTGGGAAGTTACTGGTGAGATAGACGAAAGGTTAAGGAAAGTAAGGAGGGAATAAAGGGAGGCTGAGGAGAGGTAACGCCTAGATAGGGAAGGCTGAGGGAGATTTAAGAAAGGCTGGAGGAGGTAGGGAATAGGTAAAGTATGGGGAAGTACAGAGGTAGAGACAGACAGGGAGAGGATGGGATGGTACAAATAGAGAGAGCATCAGG